>JACSYO010000390.1:0-152500 GCA_016806645.1 Ophiodon elongatus | reverse complement strand
TCTGTTTGCCCTTAGAATCGTGTTTTCCCTTCTGTTCGAGATGATTATCGCCCCTCTCTGCAGCTGGGCTGAAGGCTTTGGTTAGGTTATGGTTCACCATCACATAAGATGACTGGTTGGTGTTCGGGTTGAGGTTGGGTTCAAGTTATTTGAAGGGAAACACATCTCAGAAGGGAAATAGGGGAGAAATGCATTTTTGCGTCTCATGCGGGATGTCAGTTTTAACTTTTGGAAAACTTAAACATGTCTGTTTTTCAGAAAATTATATGATCATTTGAACCTTCCTCCTGTAGACTTGAAAAGTGGTATTACAGCGTATCGCAACAGTGACCCACAGATCAATAAAATGCATTAACAAGTCCAGAAAACCTCCAAAGAAAACCTTCCTACACTCTCTCGACTCCATACATGTGGACGCTGGCACACTGATGGCTGCCGCCTCTCCTTCCGAATTTGAGCATTTATCCCCTTCTTAAAGTGTCTTTGAGTTTTTTGAAAAGGTCTTATTAAATAAAATCCACAGCGCCGCTTCATTGTCCTGCTACTGGAACGGTCGCTCTTCTCATCCCTGCCTGCCACATCGCTAGCCAGCAAGAGCCCACCTGTTTACCCTGCCGGGATCTTTCCGTCCCGGCGCGGTTAGCAGGCCTGGGTTGGACTCCGCTAGCCACCGCCGCACCTGATTGACCTCTATTCCTCGGGCAGGATCGTCAGGCTAACAGGCTGGTAGCCCCTCCAGGATACCACTCTTATCTCATCTTATCGCTGGCGTCTTCCCGCTGTTATGCACCTGGGCTGCTCATCGCTTCTCCTCTCACGGACAGCTGGCTCTTGGTCACAAGCTAACGCTAGCTTAATGCTAGCGCTCCCCAACCGGACCATGTCGCCGCTGTACTCCACGTCAGATCTTCACAACTTTAATAATCACCTGCTTCCAGACTGCATGGACATTCTCAAAGAACATGGACTACTTCACCGTGGCCATCCTTCACACAGAGGCTCTGGCCGCATGTTTAGTTACAACTTCACGTCCCCAAACTCCATTCCATCCCTCTGGTCCTGTCGCAACCAAATTTCCTCGTTACGTCATCACAACAAACAACACGTGAATCTGTTCAATCTCCGTCCCCTTCCTCAGTCATCATAGCCTATCACAAAGTAACGTCACCTGAAACTGGCTTTGCTCAACACTCGCTCACTCAACAATAAAAGCCTCATTCTGAATGAGTTCATAACAGACAGTAACCTTGATTTCCTCTGCCTCACTGAAACATGGCATAAACCCCTGGACTATTTCTCACTAAACCAGACCACTCCCACAGGATTCACATACATTGTATGTCACAAACCTCGTCCTGACGGGCGGGGAGGTGATGTTGCTGCTGTTTATAGGGAGGACATTAAAACAACCACCATTCTCATTCCTGCCATTCATTCTTTTGAACATCTTGCCTTCACACTCTATGGTCCCACTCTTTTGGTAACTGTTGTTATCTACCGCCCCCCCAAGCCAAACCCCTCCTTTCTCTCTGACTTTTCTGATTTTCAGACCCAGCTATGTGCCATCTCACCCTCCGTTCTCCTCCTAGGTGATTTTAACATCCACATTGATAACACTGACTATAAATCTGCCACAGAATGTGTGTCCCCATTGGAGCTGTCTACATTCACAACAGGAATGAAGCTCCACCTGTATCCTGGATCCCATCCCATCTACCCTCATCAAGGACTGTCTCGCAGCCATCTCACCACTCATCACAGTAATAATTAACTCCTCCCTCAGCTCCGGCTCAGTCCCCGACACACTTAAACTGGCTGCTGTCACCCCCATTCTCAAAAAACCTGGACCTGACCCTGACACCACGAGCAATATCCGGCCCATCTCCAATCTTCCCTTCCTGTCAAAAATACTGAAACGCGTTGTCGCTTCACAAATCAAAGCCCACGTCATCTCCAACGATCTGTTCGAGCTAGTTCAATCTGGTTTCCGCTCACAGTACAGCACTGAAACAGCCCTTCTCAAAGTCATCAATGACCTCCACCTCTCTTCTCAGACTCTGGTCATCTCAACATTCTCATTCTCCTCGACCTCACTGCAGCTTTCGACACCATTAACCACAACATCCTTCTCTCTCGCCTGGAATCGTCCCTCAACATGACCGGAACTGCTCTCTCTTGGCTTAAATCATATCTTACAAACAGACAACAGTTTATCAGTATCAACAACTGCACCTCCTCCACTGCTCCTCTTCTCAAGGTGTCCCCCAGGGTTCGGTGCTTGGTCTGCTTCTGTTCATCTTCTACCTGCTCCCTCTTGGTAATATCATATGTCAACATGGTCTCCTCTCCCACTGCTACGCCGATGATGTCCAGCTCTACAAAGGCCATTACCACCACTACTCACTCCACTCTGACCAACTGTCTGACTGACATTAAATCCTGGATGCAAACCAAGTTCCTCAAACTCAACTGTGATAAAACTGACTTGATCATCATCATCGGTCCCAAATCCCTCACTAAAACCAGTCACAACTTCTGCCTCACCATCGACAACTCCACTCTGTCTCCCTCCCCACACGTCCGCAACCTCGGAGTCATGTTTGACAGCAACCTATCCTTTGAACACCACATCAAACAAATAACCAGAACTGCCTTTTTCACTTAAAAAACATAGCCCATCTCCGCCCATCACTCTCCTCATCTGCTGCTGAAACTCTGATCCACGCCTTCATCACCTCCAGAATCGACTACTGCAACAGTATTCTTTATGGCACATCGTCCAAAATCCTAAATAACCAAACTAAATCCAGTACATTCAGAACTCTACTGCTCGCCTGCTCACCCACTCCCGTGATCACATCACCCCTGTTCTCCAGAACCTCCACTGGTCCCCCGTCCCACAACGGATCCAATACAAAGTCCTTCTCCTCACTCACAAAGCCCTCCACAACCAGGCCCCCTCCTACCTCACCGACCAGCTCCACCACCACACTCCATCACCGACCTGCTCCACCACCACACTCCATTACCGACCTGCTCCACCACCACCACACTCCATCCCGTGGGCTCCCCTCCTCTGATGTCAACTTCCTGTCTATCCCGCTCAGGACCAAGCACCGGACATGGGGTGACAGAGCCTTCTCCATAGCTGCCCCATCCCCCTCTGGAACTCTCTCCCCAAACACATCGGAGACTGCACTGACCTTTCTATATTCACATCACAAATCAAAACCCACCTTTTCAGAAGTGCTTTTAATATGTGACTAATGTATGTTCCATGTTTTTTAGTGTATAGCTCTTTTATGATGATTTTAATGTTTGTAAAGTGTCTTTGAGAATTTTGAAAAGCCCTATATAAATAAAATATACTATAATATATATAAATATACTATTATTATTATAACTAGAGGCTCTAATCACTTGTTCCTATTCCACTTGATTTGACTTTTAGAGCCACCATTAAAGAGCATAAAGGGTAAGTATTTGATACTTTAAAGATGTATGTTCTTGATTGTTTTTCAGTATGTTTAGTTTGTCAGTTTGATATGCTGTTATAAAACTCACCATGTAACTTTTTTAATGAATGTAATTTGGAGTAACGGTTACCACCTACCATCTGGCAATTTCCCCTTTAATTTTGAAAGTAGCTAGCCAATGTTCCAAATGTTACATTGCACTAAATGGCAAGAAGTGCTTTTCAATGGGGACCTAAACCCTACTCCACTGCTAAAAGACAATTCGCTCATAGACACTACATGCAACAGCATTTCAAGGTTCAAAAGGAGAGAAGCAGTCTGTGTCACTGTCTAGTTCTGTGAATTTCAACCTTTAAACATAACTATGACAGATGACAAAACAACATTAATCTCACAGGCATCCTTGTTCCTCCCCAGGGCTGTTTTCCCAAACTCGACCACAGTGGGCTATAAAAACCAGCCACTAGCTGCGGATTTCTGACTTCTGACTTAATATGAAATGCAGCAGTCAGTAAAACTGAGGGTGAAGGTTAGCCTCAGGAAAAGTAGTCAACACAAGGCCCTCACGATTACAACAAGAAAACGTCTACGTGCGTGAAAGTTGCCCTGCAGGAGATTTCCTCCCCTGACTGCAGGCATCATGTATACATTAGATTGATGCACAGCTGAGTCCTGGAACCGTAACTGTACTATCGCTACTGTAATGTGATGCGAGTGAAACGGACACTAAGGTCATGCTGTGAGGAGAAGCTAATGAAAGTAAAAACCCTCCATATAGAAGTGAAGGTCACTGATGGCCACAGATATGAGGGGTTGTGATAGGCCGCAGTGTGGCCTCCAATGTATGGCCGGACCAAGCACCTCTGACTCTGACTCTGAATCATTGTAACGTGCCTCGCTGCTGGAGTGTCTGTCACTGACATTCATTTAATTATCCAACGCTCAAACTGAAGTCATTTTCTTCTGAATAATTGCTTCTACTGCTCCTCAAATATGCAGCAGGGGTATTTCTCTAGGGAGACATGATTTAGGCAGACTCGAGGTCAGGGTCACTTCATGGGCATGAGATCAAGGCCTTTCATACAAAAAGATCTGAAGCAGGTTATTAAAAAGTGTTTGTAAAGATTAGTTCTGCTCTTCTTCTGCAAAAAAATAAATGGACTGGTCTTTACCACCCTGCATTATTTGACAGCTTCGAAATTACTTTCATTTGACACAAAATCATACAGTAAAATAACCTCACAAGATATAATGTGTCAGATAACTACTATACATTACTACAATAATAATAATAATAATAATAAAGAGAAGAATCATAATAATAATGAGAATAATAATGATGATGATAATAATAATAATAATAATAATAATAATACAAACCAGTTAACAAAGTGCTTCTTAGACAAGTATACAGTACTTTCTAAGCTTTGGTATATTTGTACTATTCAATTTTAAAGGAAAGGAGGAAATTAAACTCGTAAAATAAAAGAAATAGATTTCAGGTTGGTTCCTTATATATGCAGCCTTATGGCTTCTGGAATTAAACACTCTCTTCACCAGTCAGTCAGACTCCTATTTGCATTCATATGTGCACACAAGCAAAGACTGCACTGTATACGAGCATGTTCAGAGCATCCACATGTGTTAATGAAGACCAGTATATCCATCATACTAGACATGCTGTACACACAGAAGGGCTCATTAAAAAAAGATAAGCTTATCCACAAAGCAAACCTGATGACATTTCTTCATTTGTGGAGAATTGACGCAAGTTGAGGCTGGGAAATAAGATGTGTAGAAAGTCTTTCCTGAGGCGAAGATGCTGCCTGCGTGCTGTCTTTTATAATAGAAAATAATGGCTGCAGGTGTTGTCACGTGTGTCATAGCTGTGCTCACATTCACTTTTATCTCCAGTTGAATCGGTTCAGATAATCTTGCTATGATGCTGGCTTGTTTCCCATCCGTCTCATCGTCTGGCAGCTTGTTTCTTGACAGAATTGTAACACTGTCACCTTTTTGCCAGACCTCAGCCACTGGTAAGTGCAACGCTATCAAACCATTTTTCTCTGAAGAAAACTGGGGAAATGAAGGACTCTTTTGTCTTTATTACTGGAGCATGTATGGTTTATGATAGAGGCACACTCATCAATGTAGTGGACCACGACACGTTCACCACCCATAGCATCTTCTGAACACCCTGTCAGACCAGCCGCACCAAACAACACCAAAAGTGGAGTTGACTGCCCCAGGGGGACAGCAGCTAAGCTAACCTTAGCTTAGCATGACCTGATGTTAGTCCACTGCCCAGCCCGCTCCTGGTTCATGCTAGTGGCAGGAAAATAAGGTGGCTGAATTAAGACTTCAGGTAAACTCAGCAATGCGAGATCGGAGACTGTTGTGCCCGGATCAAGGAGCACTTTATGTCCGGGACCAGAAGCAGCGGAGTCTGTGTTTACATCAATGATGCTTGGTGCTCAAACAGAGTCAACGCTGATGGACAAGGTTTCCCAGATGTCGGCCATATTATCTGCTTAGAGTATTTACATTGCTTCTTCTTCCTTTACTGCATTTTTAAGAATCAAATTGCACAATGAAGTCATTTGAGGGTGGTGAAAATCACAAGACAGCAAATTTAAATTAACATAATTGCAAGATGACCTTTTAAATCAATGCAATCCAATAAATCATAGTTTAACCATATCATTATTCCCCATGACGTCACTTTGAAGTGCACTTCTTGTGTACCTTGCCTGAAGTTACATTTTTGAAAAAGGCCTTATCCCTTTTGGAGTGGGAAATAAATCGGAACTCTGATCACGTTCTGTGGCTGAGAATCTCATCACAAAGATCTGTCTGCTTCCAACTCAATGGTCTGGTTGAATAGTGGCAAGTTATTATAAGAGGAACTTCGCTGTTGTCTGCAGAGATGTGATGATTATCTCAGTGTGTGTTTGCCTTGTTTCTGTGTGTATGTGTGTGTGTGTGTGTGTGTGTGTGTGTGTGTGTGTGTGTGTGTGTGTGTGTGTGTGTGTGTGTGTGTGTGTGTGTGTGTGTACTAGGATGTTGATGACTAATGCAGCTATTTGACTGCAAAGCAAAATCATTTGGATCTTCACTGCACTCACATCAGAATACATGAAACGAGCCAATGCATAGTCAATGCATAGTTAACAACGCAAGCAATCCGCTGCAAGGTACAGCTGGCTGTCGCAGTGCGTGTGTGTGTGTGTGTGTCTGTTTGAATGTGCATTCTTGCAGAGTGTGTGTTTATGTGTGTTTGTCAGGGTGGTCATGATTTATAGCAAATATTACTAGCACTCAGAAAGGAGGAGGGCGATGAAGAAGGAAGAGAGAGGAGAATGACAGGAGGGAGGGAGGGGGGAGGGACAGAAAGGGGCCAAAATAAAGAATAGAAAGCATTGGCGAGCAAGGTAGAGACGTACAATGGGAGAGAGAGAGAGAATGGGGCGGAGAGAGATCGAGATGAGGGATGAAGGCTTTTGCAATCTCAGCCATGACTAAGATCAATGTAACCTTTCTGCCTGCCTCTGTGATTCAGTTTGTGTGTGTGTGTGTGTGTGTGTGTGTGTTTGTGATTAAATCTTTGTCGGTGTGTCACAATGTGCACACATGATTGTACACTGGTGTGCATGTCTCCATCTGTGCGTGCCTACAGGTTTGTCCGAGTGTGTCTGCCTCTGTGTGTGCGTATGCGTGTGCGTATGCGTGTGCGTGCGTGTGTATGCGTGTGTGTGCGTGCGTGTGCGTGCATGTGTGTGTGTGATGGAGCAGGGTACACTAAGCCAATACAGAAGGTTAAGTGGAGCAGCTCGCGACCCGACGGACGTTCCCTCTGAGCCGAAGCACATTGATCTTAATAGAGAGAAGGACAGCGGGAGCAGGAGAGGTTAGAGAGATGAAAGACGGCATGAAGATGGGGGAGAAATGGAGGGGAACGGAAGTGAGCTGGCACATTAGTTGGATGTGAGAGGAAACAGGACAGACTGAGTTCAGGATGGATTAACACGGAGGTGAGTAACAGGGTGACTCAGATACTCACACCTGGAGTGATACTTCTAAACTAAAGATGCCAGTATTCCTATTGATATATAACGTAGTTACATGGTTTTTGAACATTTACATGCAGAAAAATATTGCATTTGGTATTGCCAGCATGATGCAATCATTTTTAATATTTAAATGAAATCCCCCAAAGATTCCTGGTTGCTCCAAAATAAATCAAGCAGGAGAGCCGTCTGTTCTTAATGGCCACACACATGGGGGGGGGCTGCACGGTGTATCAGGAGAGTAACAGTGAGAAGTGTCAGATCATGATGGCTGCACTGTATATTTGATTATGACCATGATTGGATGTTTCTAGCTGTTAATGAGCCATTGATTGCAAAGAATGCACGACACAGCTGGTACCAATCAGCTAATACAAGCGCCGCTTCTGTGCTTTTTTCAAATCCTATGACAGCATGAACAAGTGAAGCGTGGTCATTGATAAAGACTGAGCGAGGTGGAATCAGTTCAGTGTCATGTAGGGAGGCTACACTTACAACAACAGTCATGTCACGCTCTACTCTCTTTTTACCAGAAATACTGCTCTCATTCTCTCATTACTTTACTTTACATTACATTTCCATGGAATGGACATTGAGATTGTGAGATCTTATAAGTACCTGGGTGTTCACTTGAACAATAAACTGGACTGGACCGACCACACAAAGGCACTTTATAATCTGCTGAGGAGACTGAGGTATTTTGGAGTGCAGGGAACACTTCTGAGGACCTTCTTTGACTCTGTGGTGGAATCAGCCATCTTCTATGGAGTGGTCTACTGGAGCAGCAGCATCTCTGCAGCTGACAGGAAGAGACTGAACTAACTCATAAAGAAGGCCAGCAGTGTGCTGGGGTGTATATATATATATATATATATATATATATATATATATATATGTATGTATGTATATATATATATGTATGTATATAGCAGTGTACTGGGGTGTCCTCTGGACACGGTGGAGGTGGTGGGAGACAGGAGGATGATGGCTAAGCTCTCATCCCTGATGGACAACACCTCCCACCCCATACAGGACACTCTGCAGCTCTGTACAGCTCCTTCAGCCACTGGCTGCTTCACCCCTAGTGTGAAGGAGAGGTACTGCAGGTCCTTCCTTCCTGCTGCTGTCAGACTGCACAACCAGCTGAGCTCCCAGTACACCACAAAAAAACACTTAATTAAGCTACTCAATGTTTCACAATGTTTCACATTGACCTGTGCAATATAAATACACGAGCAAGAAGCTATCATATTCTGCTTGTACTTGCCACTGTAGACTCTTACTGTTTTTACTACTGTTTTTATGCTTATTCATAATACTTGTTTACTTGTACTATGTTTGCACTTTACCCTCTGCTGCTGTAAGCCTGTAAATTTCCCCACTGCGGGACTAATAAAGGATTATCTTATCTTATTTTATCTTATTTCATTTAGCTGACGCTTTTATCCAAAGTGACTTACAATGAGTGCATTCATCACACACTGATGATAGAGCTACCATGCAATGTGCCCCCTGCATGGTAGTTTTTTTCTTACTTACTTACTTCCAACTGTTACTATATTCTCCATCATTTGTTAGTGAAACTAAACACGTTAGTGGTATGCTTCACTGTGCAATGTGCATCATACTGAATGTATCAAGACAACGGACATACATTTAGTGTTCAGTTTGAATTAATAGCAAATTCAAACAAGATCAGAAATCAGATAGACATTTTGCTAAAATACGATTATAAAACAGACAACATATTTCATCATACTCACCACTCTGCTCTAATTGCTTCTTTTTTGCTGTTTTTGTATCATGTTGAAGCTCCTGCAGGCGTTCCACTGTATGATGTGCTTCACACTACATTCGTGACAACAGGGAAACGTAGAGGAAGAGTTGAGTTTCCATTGACAGTAAATCAAAACAGGTACAGATCAGAAAAAAAACGTCAGAATGAAATATGCTAAAAGATACATTTCAAAATAGGGGCAGTGAAGAATAAGGTCTGCCTTTACTGTAAATTATCTCATGTAAGCTCATGTGTAAATATTCATATAATAGCTAAGTCTCAAATAGCCAGCTCGAACAGATACAGACCAGAAAAGAGTACAAATCATTAAAAAATCCTATATTCTTGAATTTCCTGTAATCTGATCGGCTATATGGCACATACTGTTTTCATTCACAAAGTAATGTGAACTGTTAAGCTACTCCCAATGTAATACAACACTTCCTGTTGATGTTTTATGGTGCAATGCACAGTACAACTAATTCATCAGGACAATAGGTTAACACGGTAGAAGTGTATAGTTCGTATTAACAGCAACTAGAGCGGGTGCAGATCAGAAAATAGCCATGCATCATACTAACATATGATTGAAATATACTTTTAAAAATAGGGAAAATCATCAATCTTTACATCGTTAATTCCCACATGCAAACCAATATTAAAATAATGACTCAAATAGTAACGCAGTCACATGATAGAAGCTGATAAAAGCTAGAGAGAAAACAGAGTGTTCTCTGATGGCTCAAGTGGCACATTTCATAGAATGTACATTTTATTATGTACAACATATTCGCCCCAGACTCACCACAATGATGACTTTCTCCTATAAGTACACTTTTCTTTGACTATTTAATTCCAGTTGCTTCTATGTTGTCTTTTTTCTATTGGTGGAACTGACATTTTACTAAAATAGCATAAGATATACTTTTAAAAAAACGTGAAAATAAATAAATAAATGAAGGCCTGCTTCTCTCTGCAAGTAAATAAAGGCCACAACTAGTATCTGAGAATGTAAAGCAACATCATAACCTAACCCTGATATTCCATGAGAGGTCTTACCATGTGCAACCACTTTCTATAGGATTCAGCGACTGGTACAGATTTTTACTGAGGCGTCTATATCAGCTCAGTACTGTCATCTTCTGAAATTCTTTCCCAGTTATTGGGGAAATATAAATTTCCCTGGAAAACTGCTCATTTTTGACTTGGGTAAATTCACTCATTATTGCCAGTAGACACATCTTACATTGTTGTATTTGTAGCAGTTCTGTACTGACTTAAGGGCTCTAGGTTTCACTGATTGGTATTAAACACTATTTTTAACATAATTTGTACCAAATTACATTCTTATCTGCAGGGAATTTATTGGAAAATTACCGACCTGAAAATAAAGCATCACCAGTATTTAAATGTAAGTATAACGTCTGCTGAGTTAATATATTTTGGGTTTATTCATGATTGTTACTCAACCTGTTTGGTGATTAGAGATACAGCAGAGCTATTACTTATTACTTCACCTAAAGCATGCCTTCTCTTCCTCATTTTACAGAGCTATGTAAAATCATTCACATAATGAGCAGAAGACAGTGACAGAATCAAAAGCAGGGGACTGACACACGTTATATGCCAGAAGGCTGACTTGAACAAAATTTGAACCTGTGTGCTTTGACTGTCACCATCTGAGTCATAAAGGATATACTGTATGCACCACGTGTACTTCGGAAATTCTCATTCTTGTAGCATCTTTTTTGACAGTAGACTTTTCTCTTTATAACAACATATCAGCTAATCTTGTTACAGCACAAAAGCTAAGTTAGTATGCTGTTATAACAAATAACTTTCATTTGTTGTTATAATAAGCTAAGTCAAGACATTTATAGTATATAGCCAAAGCAGATACAAGGAAGATAAAGGGCCTAATGAAGCAGCCGAGTAGCAGCTCTTTAATTGGGTGAGAGTGGGATCCAAAGGCAGCAGCTTTTAACTGTAGAGGAGAAAGAGCAGCCACATCATGTTCAGTGTTAACTGTCCACTGGAGTTTTTAAGGAGGACATCCATGGCCCCTCAGATATGTGCGATTTAGGTAATAACATGCAACATTACAGTATGAATAACTGTTCCGGTTGGTACTCTCCATCACAGTTACAACACATCTTTCCCAGAAAAGACAAAAACAGACAGAATTCCTCCAACAAAAAGGAAAGTTCTTCAACACAAATTCCTATTATGGATCACAGTGTGAATGCAAAAATAATAAGTTAGGGCATTTTTGTATACACCTTTGTATTTCACACACACCTACCCATCGGGAGCAACTTGGGGTTTAATGTCTGGCTCAATGATCCATCTGCCAACCTTGTGATTACAGCACAAACCGCTCTATCTCTTCAGCCACTACCGCCTCTGGTAGTGATAGTACCTTCTGTGCAGCATGGAAAGCAAGCGCAGTAGCTTTTTATTTTTTGTTCAGTGTTGTACAGAGAAAAGAAGTGGGTATCCTGAGGGCATGGATCAGCGGGCTCCTGTGGGAGCACACAGCATGTGTTGTTGAATGAAGTACAAGAGCTCTACCAGGGCTTACCGTGGTGCGAGCAAGCTAGCAGCCTTTGCTCTCCCTCTGCCTCGTCTGCTAAATGAAAGGGGAAAACAACTCACCAGCTCAGCTTTCAGGATTGGAGCAGATCTAATACTCAGCTCACGTGGAAGTGCACGTGTGGATGAATGAAGCGAAAGGGTACAGCCTGGACTCAATGTGAAGCCTGCTGTCTTCTCCTGCAGAATCCATCTCTCACCGGAGAAAAAAAGGTCATCGGTCTATCAGGGTGAGCGACTTCAAGAGGAGGAGATTTATTTCTTGGCTGACATGTAACATGACACAGTGTTGATGAATGAAACGAGAGGGCACAACCGTTGCTGGTATATTTACCTTGAAGCTGCGTGCTGTGTGACAGCTCGTCTGTGGGTTTATAGAGTGTTTGTAGAGTGGAGGTCACCAGTCAGGGTCTCAGCATATGTCCACATGTTTCACTTAATTAACCTTGGAAATAGAAGAATAATTCATCATTTCAACTTTGCAAACATTCATATAAAGTGTAACAGCACAGAGGAGAATATAGGAACAACATATCATTTTCCTCTCCTTCAACTTTTTCATGTTCCTGATTGTAATATGTAACATGTAATATTACATTTAATCGTAATATGTGAGTTTCATGCATAAATGGTGTTGTGGTTCAACAAATGCACCAACAGGAGAGTTCATCCCCGCCGTGAGCTGGAGGCTGGAGAACAGCTGCTGTAACATCTATCAGTGCTCACAAAGTCTGGCAAAAACACTGAACCCCGCGAAGCTCTCCGGCAAGGAACCTTGAACTCTGATCTCCTCTCAGAAATACAAAGGATCAGTGGATGGAGGGCCAGACCTGGCACAATGCACATGTCAGCTGCGGTTCTCGTTAAAGTTGCTGACCATAGAGTTCAACCCAAACAGGAAATAAATGCTAACATTTACTTTGACCACAGTTAAACTGCACATGAGAAAAAGTCTTTAGGACTAGTTTTACAAGGAATCTAAAGGTATACAGACCCCCAGAGAAAGAAAGAGAGATAAACTGAGAGAGAGAGAGACAGAGAGATAGAGAGACAAAGAGAGAGAAAGAGAGAGAGACAGAGAGAAAGAGAAAGAAACAGAGAGAGAGAGAGAGAGAGAGAGAGAGAGAGAGAGAGAGAGAGAGTTCACTTCCCTCTCACCCGCAACGGTCTTCCCCGGAGTCTCCAACCAGTTGGGCTTGCCTGGAAAACCTCCAGTGGGAGTCGTCCAGGAGGCTCCATCTTAACCTCACTTGTGAACAAGACCCCGAGATACTTGAACTCCTTCGCTTGTGGTACGCACTCCGTCCCCACCTGGAGGGAGCAATCCACCAGTTTCCGGCAGATCACCATGGCCTCAGATTTGGAGGTGCTAACTCTCATCCCCGCCACTTCACACTCGGCTGTAAACCGCCCCAGTGAATGCTGTAGGTCACGGTCCGAGGAGGCCAACAGGACCACATCATCTGCGAACAGCAGAGAGGCGATCCTGAGACCCCCGAACCTGACGTTCTACACCCCCTGGCTGCACCTAGATATCCTGTCCATGAAAGTCATGAACAGGACCGATGATAAAGGGCAGCCCTGGCAGAGGTCAACACCCACTGGGAACGTGTCTGACTTATTGCTGAGAATACGAACACAGCTCCTTCTGCAGTCGTACAGAGACCGAAAGACTCGTTGCAACGGGTCTGGCACCCCATATTCCCGCAGCACCCCCCACAAAATACCTAGAGGGACCCGGTCGAAAGCCTTTTCCAAGTCCACAAAACATATGTAGACTGGTTGGGCAAACTCCCAGGACCCCTACAGCAGTCTTGCGAGGGTAAAGTGCTGGTCCAATGTTCCACGACCGGGACGGAATCCGCACTGCTCCTCTTGAATCTGATGTTCGACAAACGGTCGTAGCCTCCTTTCCAGCACCCTGGCATAAGCTTTCTCTGGGAGGCTGAGTAGTGTGATACCCCAATAGTTCAAGCACACTCTCCGGTCCCCCTTTTTGAAAATGGGAACCACCACCCCGGTGTGCCAGTCCATGGGCACTGTTCCCGCCCCCCATGCGACATTGAAAAGGCGTGTCAGCCAAGACAGCCCAACAATGTCCTCTACGACAGGCACCGATGACCACAACTCTTAGCAGCCGGGTCCACAACAGAGGCTTTGAACATGGTCCACTCGAATTCTATTTCCCCAACCTCCCTCGGGATGTGTGAGAAGTTCTTCCGGAGGTGGGAGTTGACTTTCCCAGTTCACCCTCACTACACGTTTGGGCTTGCCCGGTCTTTCCTGCACAAATAAGCACAAACAAGAGTTAGAGCCTTGCTCTCTACAACCCGCAGGCGCATGGAGGCGCTCAGCCGGGGGCTCGTGAGTATCCCCACTCCCGCCCGGGCAACTCCAGAAAAGGACAAAGTCCAACCCTTCTCAAGGAGCTTGGTTCCAGAGCCAGTGCTGTGCGTGGAGGTGAGCCCAACTATATCTAGCTGGTACCGCTCCACCTCCTGCACCAGCTCCGGCTCATTTCCCACTAGCGACGTGATGTTCCACGTCCCTCGAGCTAGTCTATGCTGCCGGCGATCGGCTCGCCCAGGCCCCCTGCCCGGCCCTGCAGGTAATGGGTCCACCGGGTGGCTGCTCCATGTTGTTTATTTGGGCTGAGCCCCATGAGTCTGGCTCCAGGAGGGTGTCTTGGTTTCCCTGGTTGGGGCGAGGTGGATGAAGATCGTGGGCTGCTATTTTTTTTTTAAACCGCTCTTAGTCTGGGCTGTTTGCCTTGGGAGACCCTACCAGGGGCTGATGCCCCGGTCAACATAGCTCCCAGGGTCACTGAGCCAGTCAAATTCCCCTACCACGTTAAGGTGGCGATTCACGGAGGATAGCAGAAGTCCAACTTCTTAAAGTGCAGCAGGTGGAGGATGTGGCAATACAGTTGATGTTTCACAAGAATACCGCAATGAATGCTTTCTCAGAGCCTTTTAGTAGAAGAGAGGTTAGCAGCAGCTGTTTAGCTTTCCTGGATTTGCTTTTGTAATGAAATCTACCTTACAGCAATTTGTGGTTCTACGTGGAGATGTGTTTTTCTTTGCTGGGAGTAATAACAAAAATTGTTGTGCACACAGCCCAGCACACAGTTACTATACAGCGCACGGGGAGCAGTTTGGGGCTCCATTGCCCTAATCAGGAGCACCTTGGCAGTGCCTGGAAGGCACACTAGCACCTCTCCAGCTAAGTCCACCCTCTGGACTTGGTCCGTGCAGGTTTCTTGAACTGGCGACCCTATGGTTTCCAAGCCAAGTCCCCTCAGACTGAATTACTGCCACACCTAGCCAAGAAATAGGGCAGAGGTACAATCTTTATGCTTTGCTCACTAACTGGTTGCCAATAGTGGAGCCATATTTACCGTAAAGACATGAAACGGGTAACCATCTTCTCATCAAATTTTTGGAAGGAAATATCAAGCTATTGCTTTGTATTTTTTTTACTGACTATTATAAAACATTGCTTGACACAAAAACATTTTCAGGCACTTTTTTGTCAAACATTTTAATTCAATTAAAATATTTCTGTTTTATTACATTACACAGGCTTCCTTAAATCCACTTAACCTACTATATAACTTTGCTCTTTAGTGTATATAGAGTGGAATTATGGGTTTATTGTACCACACCTCCACACATTCTGTCTTCTCCTCCTGCTCTTTCTCTGACGTGCCATGCCCTCTATTGAATAAAAGTCGTTTGCTGTCGACATATCCCTCCCCAGAACTCCCCTTTCCTCCTCATGCTCTGCTTCCTCATTCTCTCCATCTCCCCTCCTCTGTCTTTTTCCCCATCTCCTCTCCCTTTGCTCCCGATTGAATAAAAGTCCTCTGCTCTTCCGCTCTTAGATAGTGTCACTGATCATGCACTGAGGCTGAGGAGGGCCGTTAAATTGAATCAGAGGAATCATTAGTGCTTCTCTGAGGTGTGAAGCTGTGACACCAAGATCCAATGCCCCAAGACAGCCTTTATGAGTTTGGCTAACAGGCATGGCAAGCGAAGATGTGTGTGTGAAAACAGACATGTAAACTAGTTTCACCAGAAAAGACAGTATTTATCAATTCCGTCGGTGTTTCAGCCTCCAGCTCAGTTTATATATATCTGTAAGAAAGTATATCATTGCCTATTCGTCATTCTTACTACAGTTATATATTTAAATGTAATTGAGATAATTGAGGGCCTACTTATTCATGGTTTGATGTCAAATCCACAAAGATGTATAGGCGCTTTATGTAGACGGTCAGCAAAAGGGCTTCATTTAAGTATACTACCGAATAAAGTCAGGTCTTTCATTCTGTACTGCATGTAAACAGGAATAAAACTGTTGCCACACCATGACTTTCTTTTATCAGGCCAAGTTTCCAAATTAGTACACCAAAAGAGATTCTTAAGTTTTGTGTTGTATATTCCATTGTGCAAAGGGTTAGCACATTAGCCACCGCTAAGCAAGACGTCTCTGTTTGGTTCATACCAGGGTTTAGGAGTTATGGTTCAGTGCAGTGAAAAAATAAATAAAAATGCATCAGAGTATGTTTCTTTTCATTTTTTTGGACAGTAGTGCAAGTGTCAACTACAGTCACAATCCTCCTGCAGTGGACAGAGGTAGCGTTTTGCCTACTGACGACTGTGGTAAACTATTTTCATCAGGGATGTCCTGATCCAATCTCGAAGATCAGTATCGGGGCAGATCAAGGCTTTTTGAACTGATCTGTATCGGCCATTGAGCTATTTGGCCCTATATGATCCTTTGTTTTACGTCAGCTTTTACTGATGTCTTTTTACCCGCAAAGCTTTCACGCAGCAACTCCTAAACCCCGCTGAGCTCAGTGAGGGTGAAAGCAGGGAACGATCCCTGACCTGCGGCGGAACACCACACATCATCAACAAAAGCTAAACATAGTAGGATACTGTTTAGCTAATTTGTGTGCACTGGTTTCATTTCAGCAAAGTGTGAGAGTCTCTTGTGTTTTGATGTCATCTACGGTCTATGGTGTGTCGCCGCTGACAGACTGACAGCAGTGGAGTGCTGACGACAACCACACTCACCACACCACCAAGTCCCACAAGCAAAAAGCAAATAAGAGTAATTGACGTGTTGACGTAATCCAAGCAAAAGATGTACAGACTAAAGTTCATTCAGGTAACTCAGGGAAAAGCTGCACAAGAGGGCACTTTTAAGGGGAGAGAAACATTACAAAAAGATTACAGAGAGGGTTTGTTATTTCATACTTTATCTCGTAAACAAAATAAAAGTTAAAGGAATGCAATGCAAAGTCTGTGAAGTAGTCCTAACATTTTTCCCACTTTATCCATTATATTTGCCAGTGTTCTCTTCTGATGCCATATTTCAACTTTCTTGGGCTTATTTGCTGAAGCTGTGTGATGGTCTTGTGGAAAATGGTGACCTTTAAAAACAGAATGAATAAATAATATATTAAACAACAATATACTTTATTTTGGGTTCAATTTACGAACCATATCTAGAAATACTTATAGACCATTTCCAGCGAGTTAGCAAGTTTTAGACATTGAATTAAAACTGTGACCATCATCAAAATGTCTGGTTCTTGTGTGTTCGATTGTCACAATTGAAACCCATTTCAGAGCAACAGGTGTTTCAGTTTAACAAGTGACAGTGTTCACTTGTGACTTTCAGCCAAATGCGTCCATGGTTGCTCTAGTGCATAGGTGTCAAACTCAAGGCAGTTTATGAAGCAATGTCTGTGATGAAGGAATACAATGTACATTGGCATTTTGACACCAAACACGGAGCCACGTATGCTAAATTTAAAAATATTAAATTGTCCAAGAAGTAAAGGGAAGACTGCAATCGCAGCAGAATATATTTACAAAAGCTAAATGATGCTGCTGTGAAAGCTAGTTTTATTGTGGTGGAAGAAATCGCCCGAGCTTCCAAGTGTTTTTCAGAGGGGGCATTTTTGAAGCAGTGCATGCTGAAGGTATGTGAGCAGGTGAGCCATGTAAAGGTATGTGAGCAGGTGAGCCATGTAAAGGTGTGTGAGCAGGTGAGCCATGTAAAGGTATGAGAGCAGGTGAGCCATGTAAAGGTATGTGAGCAGGTGTACCCCAGACCACATCTGTCACACATGTTTTTAGCAGCTCACAATTATTTGTTGTACCAGAGTTATGTCCCTCTCGACTGTGACAAAAAAGCTTTGAACAAAGTTAATGTAATAATGTGTGTTTGATGATATTTGTCTTCGTTATTTTCTTTAAAAGTTTGATCTTTGATAGAGTAATGTGGGTTTCTTAAACCTAAATTAAAAGGATTTATGTTATAATAACGGAGAAATTTGCTTACATACATTTTTACATTTATATAAATGCATATACTATATTTTTACACTTGAATAAACAATAATCAAATGCAGAGACAGTCATTTAACAATATGTTAGGGAGTAGTTACATTTATACAGTGTTACAGTTACAACCGGCCCTTTGGGGGCAACCATATTGCTGATGTGGCCCAGGGTGAAAATGAGTTTGACACCCCTGATCTAGTGGATTACTTTAAATGGTTGCTGTTTGTACTAAACACGGATGAGTATGTATCCTAAAATTTATTGAAAGCTTTTATGAGGACAAGAAGATGTGTTTCAGTTCATAAGGATCATTTTGGGGTAGTAAGTGTTGCCTACTTAGCTACTTCCTTGGTAAATTGAGCAACCTCTGCAGCTAGTGCAGCTAGCTACGTAACTGAAAAGAGTTAGCAACACTGGGCTGTGTTTTTAGGTTAGTTAATTTTTAAAAGCTAGCTTACTCATGCTAGCTTTTCAAGATTGCCATGCCTTGCTTTAAAGTGGTCACTTGTTAAACTAAAACTCCTCTATTGCTGCAAGCTTAAACGTGTTCACTACGACTTGAGTGAGGACAAGGTCAAAATGTGTTTGTAGTGCCCATTTCTAACTCACAAAAATGCTCAATTTGAAAGATTACTACAAAAAAAAATATCAGCAGCTTCAGTGAAAATTTTAACACAAATCCACAAATTCCTATCTGTTGAGCCCTCGTACACTCACACAGGGCAGGCTGGGCTATAAGATGAGTGCTTAACAAGCTTGGGGTCAAAGTAAAAAATCCAATTACAGTGAAAGTGATTAGAGACTCTCTGTTAGAAGACAAAAGCGCCCCGCCCCCCTCCCTAACTGTGTAACAAAGTTACCAAAAGTACCAAACTGCCAATGGCTTGGCGACAAAGCAAGCGAGACAAAAAAAAGGCTTTTGTTGCAAGAAGAAAAAACCTTGAAGGGAAATTGTGATTTCAACATTGGCATATGTTATAGCTGTCAGTTAATCCATTCAATAAATCCCATTTAAGAAAATATAATTGATTCATTTTTAGTTGCTGTTCCAGCCACAGACATTTGTTAAATCGATGCCACAGTCTGACTGGTGAACACAAAGGCCCATTCATGGTCAAGCAGACGGACCTAACACTCACTCTTATATAAGAGGAGGAAGTGGAGGCCTTCCTTGCTGGCGAATGGAAAAAAGCTCTATTTATATCCACATTGGAATACCACAAAGATAAAGCATAATCTTCAAGTGCATTCATCTAGTGGGATGTTTAACATTTTAATCAGAGCCAACCTTCCCTGTTCACTTGATGCCATTGAAATTATTCATACTTTAGCCCATTGTGTGTGTGTGTGTGTGTGTGTGTGTGTGTGTGTGTGTGTGTGTGTGCGTGTGCGTGTGTGTGTGTGCGTGTGTGTATGTGTGTGTCTATTCAATGACTAGATTGGTACATTTATAATAGTTTGTTTTAAAACATATTTACACCAGAGGCATCTAGAATTATTGCTTTTTATTCTGCTGGATTCACAAATCTTTTTCAGGCCAAAATGTTTTTTTAGTATCTGACAATCTGACTGTTTTTCTATAATTCTCAAACTAAACTATACTTATCATTTACTCTCCATTGGCTTTGTTTCTGTGGTTTATGTATATACACATAAACCACATAAACAAAGCCAATGGAGAGTAAATGATGAGCCTTTGTCGTGGCGGACATATGATTTAAATGCTTCCACATGAACATGCAACGGTTAGAGCTAATGACGTAACACAGCCAAAAGACCGCTTTACAGTGAATGGGTCCCAAACTGCTCTTGTAAAGTTACGTTATTGATGTTTTTTCTTAAAGCCAAAAATGTTATTGTTTCTGTGGACTTGCAATTTTAAGACATTACGTGCCACCACCACATAATGATGATGTCCTGGTCATTTCACGTATTTCTGTCACATTGTTTCAAGAAATATGGCTTTGGGAACCTTATCTAACCTTTTAGATCTTTCAATATAATCAGAAAATGAATTGCCAAATCTTTTGATGCCTGACTAGCTATACAGTTAGTACTTTATTCCTGTGTCTAGTTGGGAGGAGTTTCTTCTTTTCTTTGTTTTATGTGATAGAAAACTGAATAGTTCTAGGTTTCAGTGTTAGTTGGAAAGGACAAAACATCACAAGACAAGACAAGACATCATCTAATGCTATAAACTGTGACGCACATTTTCAACAATTTCCTGATATTTTAAAGTGTCAGGGTCAAAGGTTGTCATTTATTACATCTGGTTACGTAATATGAGCCTGCCAGAGGGCCGATGCCAAGAAAAGTGAGTGCTGCTGCAAATACAACTCTTTTTTATAGACTGCGATGGGCAATAAATAATAATAAATAATAATAATAATGCATTTTAATAATAATAATAATAATAAATTTAATTTATAACGCACTCTTCATTCATAAGAATCTCAGAGTGCACAGAGCCAGTACATAGTACATAGTTAAAACAGACTATATTTAAAAACATAGTTAAAACAGACTATAGTTAAAAACATAGTTAAAACAGACTATAGTTAAAAACATAGTTAAAAACAGACTATATTTAGAAACATAGTTAAAAACAGACTATATTTAGAAACATAGTTAAAACAGACTATAGTTAAAAACATAGTTAAAACAGACTATAATAAAGAAAGAAATAGCTGACAGATTTAACACAGAGTAAAAAACGCCTTCCTGAATAAAAAGGTTTTTAGGCCAGTCTTAAAAGAGTCCAGTGTCTGTGTTGCTATTATGTGTTCAGGGAGACTGTTCCAAAGCCGCGGTGCTGCCGAGCAAAAGGCCCGGTCCCCCATGGTGTGGAGCTTGGTGTTGGGGACCCGAAGGAGCGATCTGTTTGTGGACCTGAGGGTGCGGGTGGAGGTTTGGGGAGTGATGAGTTCCTGTAGGTAGGGAGGTGCATGTCCGTTTATGCATTTATGGGTGAGTAGTAGGACTTTTAATTTTACACAGTGGCCAAACGTAGTTTTATCTGAATTATATACCCGGAAGTCAAACTTTTTTGTTTATTTGTTTGACTGTTTTTTTTTATTTGTATAGCGCTTTACAAGGTACTCAAGGCACTTTACGTGGTAAAAACAAACAATATAAGCAACAACAATATAAACAAGAAAGATGACATCATCACAGTAAGAAACAAAACAAAAACAGACTTAACTGGCATTACAGGTTAAAAGCAGATTTAAATAAATTAGTTTTAAGTGCTGTTTTGAAAGTGGCGAGTGAATGTCAGGAGATCTGAGGTTGTGGGTGGGAGTGTGTCGGTGCAGGAGGTCAGAAAGGTATAAAGGGGTTTAGAGCAAGTAGAGGATGAAGAGGAGGGGACCGAGTAATGAACCTTGTGGGACACCTTGAGGGAGTGGGGCTGTGTCAGACTTGGATTAATTGATGATAATGAACTGTTGGCGGTCGGAGAGGTATGACTTAAACCAGGAGAGGGCTGTGCCAGTAATGTGGAGGGAGGACTCAAGACAGGAGAGAAGGATGGAGTGGTTGATGGTGTCCAGTAGGATTAGGATGTTGAGGCAGTGGTCATCAGAGGAGAGGAGAAGGTTGTTGGTGACTTAGGGCTGGTACTTTGCTGTGATGAGTCCTGAATCCGGATCCGGGGCTGGGAATGGCCAGTTGATTGTAGATGGTCTCAATTTTAGTTTTGTAGAAAGACAGGAAGAAGTTGCATTTCTCAGCAATGGAGGAGTGTGAGTGATTGTCCATAGGTTTGAGGAGTTTATTTATTGTGGAGAAGAGGACCATAGGGGTTGGCTGAACCAGAGTGGATGATGCCAGAATAGTAGGTGGAGCGTGCAGTATTGAGAGCCAGTTTGTATTGCTGTATGTATTCCTTGTAAGCCAGGGTGTGTACTGTGAGTCCGGTTTTGTTGGAGAGTCGCTCTAGTCGGTGTTTCTGGGATTTCATGAGGCGGAGTTCAGGTGTGAACCAGGGGGCAGTGTGGGTGAAAGAGACAGTTCTGGTTGAGAGAGGCGCAAGCTGATCAAGGCAGGAGGACAGTGTGCTATTGTAGAGGTTAACCAGGTCTGTGGGGGAGGGGCTAAACGAGGGATGGAGGGTGGAGAGTTTTTCAGTGAGACAGGCTGACAGGGATGAGGGGCAGATGGACTTGATATTACAGAGGATCACGGTGCATGTCTGTTTGGGTTCTGGGATGGGGATGTCAACGTCCATGATGATGGCTAGGTGGTCAGAGATGGTGAGGTCAGAGCCACAGAGTAGGTTGATGGTGAGTGCTGTGGAGAAGACCAGGTCCAGGATAAGATGAGATAAGATATCCTTTATTAGTCCCGCAAGGGGAAATTTGCAGGATCACAGCAGCAATAAAGTGCACACAGATATATAATAAAAGAAACACGTATTATAAATAGCAAATACACATTAAACAGTCGTAAAAAAAAAGGATGTGACCGTGGTTGTGGGTGGGGAAATATTGGTCAGCTCAGACTGTTGGGAGTGCTGTGACGTTGATTTCCACATTAACGATAATTCTCCAAATGGTGGTCGGGAGTGTGTGCAGCAGGCGTGGCAGTTTCAAAAGGATGTCGGGGAAAGTCGCTACGGGGAAACAGTGTGTGGCTGCATTGAAGAAACAGATATTCCTGATTATGGAATCCCCGACTATCAGTGTGGTTGGGCAGAAGAGGGGACGAGGAAGTGACACTTAAAGCGCATGGATGGAGGAGGCGAAGATTTGGCCAGTGGTAGTGGAGAGGACAGAGGAGGACTGAGAGAACGGAGGGCAGGATCTCACCGCGGTGCTGGTGTTAAGAGCGGTATAGAGCAGCGAGTCCTGGTGCGGGAAGGGCCCTCGGGAAAGGCAAGCGTAGGGATCGCAAGGGACGCGGACCCGGAGCCGCGAGGCGGCAGGTGGAATGGTGGAGGAAGCTGGGAGTCCCTAACCAGACGAGGGAAGTCCTGGAGGGCAAGGATATCGTATTTATTCTCCAACTGGACTTTGAAGTGGTGAGTGGCAGGAGATGGATGCCTCCCTCCCGAGCTGCTGTGAGCACGGACCAAGGACCAGGGTTCGTGGTGGGATGGAGCTGACCAAGGCTTTAGGCTTAGCCCCGAGCCGTAGCCAGGAATCCTCAGGGAATGTGACTGGAGGAAGGGCGCGGGCATCAGGAACACGGTCGCTGGTTGTGTCGGTTTGTACTGGAGCGAAGATGATGGTGTTCATGAGTTGCTCGGCATCCTTGATCTTGTACAGTGTATATTGTAACATACTACCGTTACCACCGTGAGTCTCCCTGAGCACAATGACGAAGAGACACTCAAGATCACGTTTATAAATGTTTTTATTGTGGGTTGGTTCTAAGGCTTGCCTCGACCGTGCACTCTCGGCCGTGCCCCCGAGCGCACCTGCCGGGTCCCGTTCCTCGGTCCGGCCGTTCGAGGTCTTGTTCTGTCTCTTTCGCAGACTGTGTCTCCTGCTCTTCGTCTCTCACTCCTTCTTCCCTACTGCCGTTTATGTAGGGTAGAGACACAATAAATTTCAGCTGAGGCTAATTAGGCCTCTTTCGGCACCGTTCCCTGCACCAATGCCCCACTCACCTCTGCAGCCGAGCCCAACCACGCCCCCGCTCCCGTCACCACATGGATATTTTTCCTTCCAGCTCTGTGATTTTATCAGCGAGGCGGGAGCAGCTGACACAGTCGGATGGAGAGGTGAGTGGAGCCATTGTAGATGTGGAGGACACAGGGTTTCCAACCCGGAGCCCGGAGCCTACAGCCCACAGCGTAGTTCAGGTTTAAGCAAAAGGAAACTGCTGACTCACAAAGGGTGAGGGTCAGTTTACCGATTGTAGACAGCCAGTATCTGTGGTCCCTGTAGCGTTAGCTAGCTCCAAAGTTAAAAGCTGAAAACTAGCTGGTAGTAGGTAGTCTCGGAAGCTTTAAACTTCAAGGGTCTCGTCCGTGTTGGCTGGCATCATAGACCTAGTTAAGACATATGGATTCAAACAGCCAGGATCTGAAAAAGTTTAGCGTAAGATCCACTTGCCACTTGTAATGACTGGCCATTATTTGCAGTCACTACCGTTATTACTAATCCATATCATTTATATATTATTTCCTGTTATTTTTGTCTGTCATTTACAATGTATTATTATTAGTTTCCCACTGAGACTAGCGTGTTGGGTGGCATTAGTGCCCTCGTTGGGCCCCTGCAGACTTGAGCGTTGCGCCCCGTATATTGTTACCAGTCTACTGTATGCTATCTCTGTGGTAGGTTGATCTGTAATAAGCTCCGTAACATTGTGCTAGCTTAATAAGAAATCTATGTGGAGTAACTTATTAGCAAACAGCTAGCTAAAATAATTGTTTCTATTATTTTACTTTGGCAGTTCCCGGAGCTTGTTGCCACAATGTGGGCTGTGAGAACTCTAATATGTTTGTTTGTTACCAGTTACATTGAGCTGAAATGTCATTTTGTGTATATTGAGACCAGTCTGCTGTACACTATCTCCGTGTTCCCAGAGCTTGTTGCCACGAGGTGGGCTGTAAGAACTCTAATATGTTCGTTTGTTACCAGCTTGCTGTCTCCGTGAATAAACGGCTCGTTGGAGCCAAAACGTAATCAAGTGTGCCTGGATTAATACACAACTGCTACACCAGACAGGTGGGAAAAACATAAATAGTGAATTATGACACTGGAGATCTATCACATATCACATTCTGTTTATTAGGCATTGCAATCTGAAACCTCTTTGTTTGTCGTAACAATTATGAACACCTTATACCAGGTTAGGATGGTTGAAATGCAAGTGATTGTGCATTGCAGATGTTGACAGATGTTAATCATCTGCTGAACGTTACAGATCCCCTTGGATGGATCTGTGCTGACTGAAACCTTTACAATTACAATCAAAAATTAAAGCTGCAAGCAGCGATGTACGGGTCCTCGCACCTTTGCGAGCGTCGGGGGTGCTGGCGGGATGCCGGCTCACGCGCCCGAGAATGTCTGCGACCATCGGACAACGCGACAACATGAGCAATTCATGTAAAACTCAAAATGGCCGGCTTCTGATACGGTTTGGAGCATGGTCCCAAGAGACTTATTTGTAAGTTTACATGTGTTACATAAGCCTACCAAATTTTGTATATTTTTGTCAAACGTACTGCGAGGGCTGCTTTGTCGAATTTTGTCGGAATTTTGTTGACATTTTGTAGGGGGCGCTATCGAGCCGATTCTTAATTTTTACGCATTCCAAACATAACATATAACTACATTTAGGTCATTAAATGTGTGTGCTATGTTTTAATCTGTTTTGAGCATGTTTAGCCCCTCATAAATATTGGTTTTCATGTCGAAGAGGGAGTTGCTACGGCAACAGACTTCGACGAAACAACAATATTTTGATAACTTTTAATCACTAAGGTTTTTACATTGTACTGACCAAATTTGAAGTCTATCTGATGATTTACCTAGGAGGAGTTCGTTCAAATAAAGAGCCTAGAAATAGGCAAAAATGAAAGGAAAAATCCCACAAAAATCTAAATGGCCGACTTCCGATATGGTTTAGAGCATGGTATCAAGAGACTTTGTTTTAAGTCTATGTGTGATACATGTGCCTACGAAATTTGTTATATCTATGTCAAACGTACTGCGAGGGCTGCTTTGTCAAAACTTTGTAGGGGGCGCTATCGAGCAACCTTTCCACTCTGAAGCATTATAATCATGTCAGGTAACTATATTTATGACTTTAAATGTGTGTGCAAAGTTTAGTTACGTTTCAAGCATGTTTAGGCCCTCAAAAGTACCTTCGTTGTTGACGGCAAAGCATGGGTCGCCACGGCAACGGCGTTACACGAAAGCTCAAAAGCTTTGTGGGCTGGCATTATGAACTTCTTACATATGTGTGGTAGTAATTTGATATTGATCTGATTTACCTACTAAGAGAAAATTGCCAAAGTATAGAGGCTTTAACTTCCTGTTACCAGTAGGTGGCGCTATGACTTTGATTCAAAATTGGACTGCACTTGTCTTCAAGCCTGGAGTCTCATCAAACATGGGACATTTGGAAAGGATCTGAGGATTTGGAAATAATGTATGTTTCACAAAATTAACAATGGTGGAAAATCTAAGTAGACGGAGCTTAATGTTACTATATAACTTTTTTGTAGAGCAGACCGGACATGTGTGTCGAATTTCAAGTCAATTGGTGATTGGGGGCGAATGTCATTGGCTTTCAAAAGAAAAAAAATTCTAGGGGGCGCTATAGAGACATTTCTTTCTACCCAAATGCGAGACCCCTAAAATATCAAATTTTTCACCCGACCTGATATGCATGTCAACTTTGGCAACTTCTCAGATATGATAAAGCCCCCAAAAAGGCAGTTCGATTGCAGAATAATAATAATAATAATACGTCTTCGTCGGTGCTCGGACCCTAATAATAAACATTCCAGTTTCAATAGGGTCCTCTCGGACCGACTTCGTGAACATGAATTGCTCATGTTGTCGCGTTGTCCGCAGACATTCTCAGCCGCGTGAGCCGGCATCCCGCCAGCACCCCCGACGCGTGCAAAGGTGCGAGGACCCGTACATCGCTGCTTGCAGCTTTAATTATTTTTTAAACCTTTCCTACATGTCCTTTGATATAGACTTATATTTATATTAAACATATTGTCCTTTGCCAGTGCTAAATATTCAACTTGACTACATATTAATTTAGAAAAATGAGCACCGACGTAGTCGGAGCGAAGGACCTATTGTTCTTTCAATGTTTATTATTATCATACCGCTTTTAGCAGAAAAAGGAGGTGCTTGGGATACTCTAAGATCAGCTCTTGAAATTTGGCATGCAAGGCAGTCGAAAATAACCCCTAACCCCTCGCAGTACGTTTGACATAGATGTACAACATTTGGTAGGTACATGTATCACATGTAGACTTTAAAAAAAGTCTCCTGGGGTCATGCTCTAAACCCAATCTGCAGTCGGCCATTTTTAATTTTGTATGAATTTCTCGTGTTTTTTTTTACATCTTCAGGTGCTCTACTTTAACAAACTCCTCTTAGGGAATTTATCAGATCCACTTCAAATTTGGCCAGTACAATCTAAAGACCTTAGTGATTAAAAGTTATCAAAAGCTTGAGGTTTCATGGAACGGCGTAGACCTGGTGTGGCGGCCATTTTACATGGTTTGCGATCATACATCAAGCTGTTTGTAACACAACTGTACTTTGTCAAAACTGTCCCAAAGTTGACATGCTTGAATCATGCCAATATTAACTCATAGTCATACGCAGAGTTTAAAAAATTCAGAGTTATAAACACTGGAGGGCGTTCAGAGTGAAACCTTCTGGAGCCCATACATGTGGTTTCCCTTCTCTAAATATATCTATTTAAAAATGTTTGGAGAGCTAAAATTAGCTCACAATAGTTTTAAAGCCATGTCAGTAGGCATTAGTAGAAATGACCTGAAAAGCAGTAAACTGTGAGATTCAGGTTGGATGTTGAAAATTAATGATCTACACTACATTCTGAAAATGCAGAAGAGGCTAAAACAGTTCACAAAACATCTGCAAATGAAAGCTCACAGTATTAAATGTAAGTGTTCAACTAACAGCAAATTCAAGGTTTAAGCCCCTGCAAAATGATGTGACGACACCGCTACTCCATGCATGAAATATTGTCTAAACCGTGTAAGAAGTTTGATGGTCAAGAAAGTGCCAGGTCGCGTCAACCAGCATCCAGCAAGTACTCTCGACGTGCGCAAAGGTGCGAGGGCCCGACCAATGTTGCTTGCAGCTTTTATATTATTAAAGTAATAATATAGTGCAAACACACATTTCGCATGTGTCAGATACTGTCCAAATTATGCCTCCTCAATGTGTGCCTGTTTTATATAGAAACAGCATACAATCCAGCCTGTAAACAAGGAAGTCCACACATATCTCTCAAACACACATTCACACAAATACTGACATTAAATCTACTGAATAACGTCTGCAATACATGTTTTGTGGTTGTGTTTCAGAGAGAGAGAGAGAGAGAGAGAGAGATTCAAATGCTATTTAGTATTCACAGGCTCATGTTTAACCATGCATAATCCTCTATGTTTGATAGCATTTACAGAACTGTGTGTGATTGTTCGTAGCTGGAAGAGAATACGAAGACCAATTCAATTAGGGGATCCTGCTGCATGAAGGACACTAATGATACTGAGTTGAGTTGATGCCTTAATCCGTTGTAAAGTGAGTGGATGGAAATAAAGACTTAATTGAGCTTTTGATTGTATGTTAACATGATTTTAGTTTTAGACTTACTTGTGCAGAAGATTGTTGCAAAGCTACAGTGTATATAGTTTATGGATGGACTGCACTTGGATTTTATATATAGCATACATATTTATATAGTGCATTTCTAGTCTTCGGACCACTCAAAGTGCTTTACACAACATATCAATATTATACACTCATGGACAGCCTGCTCTACCTCCTGAGCCACAGTGTGTGTTTGTTTGACATCCATAACCCATTGTAACACTGTGCCGGGTTGCTGTCACAATAAAAAACAAACCCATATTTTTCTGTCATACTGTGAAAATGAGTGTGTTGTATCAAGACATAAACAGACTCTGTTGGTAGATGTCACTGCTTCAGCAACATAGAGCATACTGCAGTTAAAGAGGTGTTAGTGTGAGAGTAGCGGCTTATTTGGCTGTTTCAAAGATTGCAGTCGAGTCCGCCTTGCCCAGTGCGCTAGGGGTCTGCCAAACAGACAGGCTCACCTAGTGCATCTGTGAATCACTTTTATTAGAGGTGGGATCAGAAATAATACATCATACTTTAAATGATCATCATGTTTTCCATTTGTTAGTTTGCAATGTTATTGGTCATCACAACGATCAATCTGCAGTCCAATCAGAAGGCTTGAAAGAGAGTCACCAGAATAAGGGAAAGGCCTTCAGTATTTGGTACCTAATAACTGTTTGGATTACAGAGCTGCTAAGAATCACTCATTAATCTTTGTTCTGACTGGCTGGCATTATTGCCTGACCTTACGCACCAGATGGTTTGTTGAACAGGATCATATGAGAGGTTTGGAAAAGGGCAGACACTTTCAAAAAACACTTGTCAGGTGATTGGATGGCGCATCTGTCAATCAAACTCTTGCCAAAGCCAATCGGCAAAAGAGCGAAAAAAATATTCCATCGAAAAATGCCTTCAGTACTGTTCTGTTTAGAAATACTCACCAGTTTTGACATAATTGATGCTATTGTATCACTTATGCTAACCTCTTTAGAAGCCATCATTGTTTTAAACAATGAGTGCCCAATATGATGAAATGGAACACAAGTGCAATGAGCTGCCCATCTGCTCTGACCGGGCGGGCGACAGATCGTGAAAGATGCACCAAGATTACAGTGAGTCACCGGATTGGCATTACCGCACCCTCCTTCTACTGAGAAGGACGGAGAGTCACCAAGATACAAAACCACCAGCTAGGACATAACCCTAAGACACTGTTTGTGGCAATGTGTTCTTTGCGGACACAAAAACGTAGTCCTAAGAGTGTGCAGCCATTCTAGCAGCTCTGTAAAGGCCATACTGAGTCACAGTGGAGCTAAAGGCTACCATTGCAATAACAATATTAACATGCTAATGTTTAGCAGGTAATGTTCACCATATTCATGGGGTGTTTGTGTGGTGGCCCTGAGAGCTTAACACACTGCCAAGGAAGAAAACCCATGCAAATCCACACAACACAAGCAAATGAGGAAACATCTTCACCAACTTGAGAACACACAGAAACATCAATTTGAAGACACATGCTGTTAAAAGAAACTGGTCACCATTGTTTGGACTTGCTTGTTAAAGTCTTTTTTCAGTTATTTCTCTTGTTTGGTTTGGTTTTCGGCTGGACCCAAGAGCGGACACGGAGGCGGAAGGGTAGGTGTAGGAATGGGTTTATTTGGAAGACAGCTGGTGATTTGAAGGAGAGGTAGGGAGATGTGGTGGCGTGAGCAGCGTTGGCTGGGCTGCAGGGTCAGAACGGGAATCCTGGGCACAAGGAACAGAAGTTAGAATAGCAAGGTGAAGCGAAACATGAGATACTTTCAGTCGAAAAGAGACTAAGAGTGGCCGAGAGTCACACTACCACTGTAATGGTGAAATAATCTGGCGACAAGTCGAAGGAAGCCGGGGTATTTAACAGGGTGGTTTAATTGCAGACAGGCGTTGGAGATGAGCCCAGGTGCCGGTTGATGGAAGCCACGAGACACACGAAGCGGCAGAGCCGTGACAGTACCCCTCACCCTCAACGGGCGCCCTACCAGGCTTGTTCGGCTGCTCCCGATGGAAGTCCCGGACAAGGAAAGCCTTGGAGAAGGAACTGCGGGGAATCCAGGAGCGTTCTTCAGGGCCGTACCCCTCCCAATCGATGAGGTACTGGAATCCCCGGCCCCTACGGCAGACGTCCAGGATACGCCGAACGACAAAGACCTGGTGTCCATCAACGACCTGGGGGCGGGGGAAGGAGCAGGAGGGAACAGTGGACTGGAGGACACTGGTTTGAGAAGGGAGACATGGAATGTTGGGTGCACCTTTAATGTTTGAGCCGGACCGCAGTAGGCTTGATGACCTTATCCACCTCGAAGGGTCCAATGAAGCGGGGTGCCAGTTTGCGGGACTCTACCTGAAGGGGTAAGTCCCGCGAAGAGAGCCACACCTTCTGACCAGGGCGATAGCTGGGTGCAGGAACTCTGAGACGGTCGGCCAGGCGCCTGTTGCGGAGGAGTGCAGACCTGACCTCCCTCCAAATCCGCCGGCACCTACAAAGGCTGGCTTGAACGGAGGGCACCGCCACCTCCTCCTGGACCGGAAACAGGGGTGGTTGGTATCCTAAGGAGGCCATAAAGGGGGACATGCCTGTGGCAGAGCTGGTCAAGGAATTATGGGCATACTCGACCCACGGTAAGTGTGTGGACCAAGAGGATGGGTGACGAGCAGAGATGCAACGCTGTCTAAGTCCTGGTTCGCCCGCTCAGTCTGGCCGTTAGTCTGGGGGTGGTATCCCAGAGAGACTGGCGGTGGTACCCAGGGCTTGGCAGAAGGCTTTCCAGACCTGTGATGAAAACTGAGGTCCCACAATCTGACCCAATATCCCGATGCAGTGCAGTCTGAAGACGTGGAGGACCAGGAGGTTCGCAGTCTCGGTGGCCGAAGGCAATTTGGGGAGGGGAATGAAGTTCACTGCCTTCGAAAAGCGGTCCACGACTGTCAGTATGGTGGTGTTTCCTTCAGACGGGGGCAGACCAGTGATGAAATCCACTGCTATGTGGGACCATGGGCGGCGGGGAATGGGCAAGGGGCGCAACTGGCCCGCCGGGGGTTGGTGGGAGGCCTTGCTGTGGGCACAGATGGAGCAGGCCGACACAAAGGCACGGGTGTCTTGAGACATGGACGGCCACCAGAACCATTGTTTGAGGAAGGCGAGAGTGCGGTGGAACCCAGGGTGGCAGGCCAGTCTGGAGGAATGCTCCCATTGACTGGGAGGTGGTAGGTATTGCGGAGGTCCAGTTTGGAGAACCCAGTGGCTTTCAGGAGGGGCTCAAAGGCAGGGTCAATGAGAGGGAGAGGGTATTTGTTCTGAATGGTGATTTCATTAAGGCCACGGTAATCGATGCAGGGTCGTAGCGTGCGATCCTTCTTACCCACGAAGAAGAACCCAGCGCCAACAGGGGATGAGGAGGGGCGGATAAAGCCGGTCTCTAGGGAGTCGTGGATGTAGCTCTCCATAGCCTCTCTTTCTGGGCAAGAAAGGTTAAAGAGTCGGCTAGATGGTAAGGGGGCGCCTGGGAGCAGGTTGATGGCGCAGTCATAGGGTCTATGCGGGGGCAGTGTCTGGGCCCGCTGCTTCCTGAACACCTCCCCAAGGTCATGGTACGTGGGGGGAACTAACGTAAGGTCCGGAGCCTCCATAGTGGGAGCGCCAGCAGATTTAGTGAGCTGGGGCCTACTGGACAGTGAGAGTGGCAGAACGTGCTCCAACTAGCTACGGATCCGGCAGACCAATCAATGTGGGGATTGTGCAATTTCAGCCAGGGTTGTCCTAAAACCACTGGGGCATGAGGTGAGGGCATGATCAGTAACCTCACCGACTCGTGGTGGTTACCTGACAGGCGAAGACTCAGGGGAATGGTGTGGTGAGTGATGTGGACCAGAAGTTGTCCATCCAGTGCATAGACCTCCCTTGGGACCGAGAGGGCTTCGGTGGAGATCCCAGCTTGGGCCATGAAGGCGGCGTCAATAAAGTTTGCATCCACCCCAGAATCCACCAAGGCTTGGAGTGGGATGGACCTCCCCTCCCATAGGAGGGAAGTGCCAATCTGCATGCAGGAATGGGGAATTGACGAAGCAGTAGACGTCTGGCTCAACAGGACCCCGCCAGTCGCTGATGAGCCTAATCTTTTTGGTAGGAGAGGACAGGGAGAAGGTGGCCAGCCTGGCCGCAGTAGACTCACACGCCAGCCTTAATTCACCGTTGCCCTGACGGAGGGAGAGAACTCTGCTGGCGGCCTCTTTACCCTGAATCGGATGGTCAAAAGTATTTCTAAGCTCCGCAATAAAAACCAGGTAAGAATTACAAATAGGGGACCCCCTCTGCCACAAAGCCGTTGCCCACTGAGATGCCCGTAAGTAACCCCATAATAAAACCTATGCGCGACTTATCTGGGGTGTAGGTGCCTGGTTGCTACTGGAACACCAGGGAACATTGCAGGAGGAATCGTTCACAAGCTCCCAGGTCTCCGGAATAGCGTTCCAGGGTCGGAAGGTAAGGCTCACGGGCATGCGGGGCCAGAGCAGCGGACGCCGGAGGTGGTGAGGATGATGCTGGCGGGGCAGCGGAAGACACGGCGGTGCCCGTGGCAGAAGAGGCAGCGAGGTAAGTGGGGACTGGGTCCATCTTGTCAGTGAGTTGAGCCACACTGGAGTTAAGAGTCTGTAGATTGTCCATTACGTCCCGGAGGGTAGTTTCGTGGCGACCAAGCATGGCGCCCTGGGAGACTAGCGCCTGGTGGGGATAACCCGGGTCCGCTGGGTCCATGTTTGGCCAGATTGGTTTTCGGCTGGACCCAAGAGCGGACACGGAGGCGGAAGGGTAGGTGTAGGAATGGGTTTATTTGGAAGACAGCTGGTGATTTGAAGGAGAGGTAGGGAGATGTGGTGGCGTGAGTGGCGTTGGCTGGGCTGCAGGGTCAGGAATCCTGGGCACAAGGAATAGACGTTAGTCGCAAGTACACAAATAAACAGCACAAGTAAATACTCTTCAGTCGATGATAAACCAAAGCGGGGTCGAGATTAAAGCTACCACTGAGATGGTGAATAATCTGGCGACAAATCGAAAGCAGCCGAGGTATTTAACAGGGTGGTTTAATTGCAGACAGGTGTTGGAGATGAGCCCAGGTGCCGGTTGATGGAAGCCACGCCACACACACACACACACACACACACACACACACACACACACACACACACACACACACACACACACACACACACAGATGACGGACAGGGGACACTGGAGACACAGGAAGCGGCAGAGCTGTGACAGTTGTCACTTAATCTATGACTTAATTACAGACTGAAAGTCCCGTCTTCAAAGTTCCATCAGAGGTCTGGTTGACCAAACAGTTTATTCATAAAATCAAGAGTATATTTTAATTCATAATATGAGACCACCTTGGCTGATTAGCTATGCTCTTGCATTCATATAAATGTGTAGAAATTTCTATTTAAGGTCACATCCTTTAGAATTCCAACCCATCTCTGAAGTCAGACCCAAATCAGCTAAAATGGTTTCCTCTTCATGGAGCTTCCTTCACAATAATTCAAAGCCAGTGTGTTTGTGTGTTGGAACTGTTAATGAAGGATCTTGTGGCAGACTCCGTAAGGAGCTGCCTTTGCTTTATTTAGCCAAGATTTAAATAGATGTTGGCCCATGAGCTGGCTAATTTGGTTTTGGAATTCTTTCTTTTGCAGCACAACTTGACTTTGCACTGATTGCAGTCTACTGCTGCACACTGATCTTTGCTGACTCCTTACTGTGCTTGTTTTTACCCACTTTCTAAACCAGGTCTCCACCATTAAAAGTCTAATCCCAAAGGACACTATTTAAAAACTAATAGCCAGGTCAAGTAAATTTTTATTTATTTGATAAAATGTACATGCTTTGGGTAAAATAAAAGAAAAGCAACTTACAGGACATGTTTGGACACCAAGATGTTTGGTCTTTCTACAAAGTTCTCTGGATCTATGAGTGGTGGAGAAGGTGAAAATACACTGAGCTCGATGCTATGCCAGATTTTGTGGTTTGAGAGGCTATGGGGTGCATTTTTAAAGATGGTACTATCAATACAGAACAGTGTTCTTAACATGCAGCTGAAGTTATATTACTTTGCTGTTATAAAACAATGAAGAGAATAAATATGTGATGGTAATATGCAAATGTTTAAATTTTCGGCTCAAGACAGTATGTTTATAGCAGTATCCTTTGTTTCTTTGAAAAAACCTGTCGAGAATTAAGAAAAGATAAAAGTGAGACCATTATTATTCAGTGTCAATCATTTTCATAACAGCTCTAGGTATTGCACACTTTTCACATTTCTGATATCACAGATTTCTGAGTGTGACAGAGATGTTGCTTATGTCAATTTTGAAAAGCCAGACGAATACAATCAACCAATTGTTCTATTAGTATTAGCGCATACTGTGTGTGTATGTCAACCATTTGGCAACAAGACATTGCAGTGCAGAAAGACCCCAGAAATCTATAATTTACATGAAACATTTTCTTAAACCTCACTTGCTCTGTTTTCACAAAGATTCTGACATTCTCCTATTTTTTGGGGGGATGTGTTGTTTGGTAAGAACATAACCCACATACTCGAGAGCTCACTTGCTCACATTTGAGTCCTGACATGTTTGAGCAAACTAATTGGTTACTGTGTTGTTTTCAGTTCTACACTTGGAATTTATATATATGTTTTAATAATAATATTCATTATTTGAAGATGCATAATACGAGATTGGGAGCATGTCAATTGCCTCTCAGTGTTTTTTTATATTTGTGATATATATATATATATATATATTAGATCTTAAAACTGCACAGATAATGTACATAGCACAAAATTATTTGCTTCCTATCTGTAGTCAGAGGTTGTTGCAAATTCGAGAGAGCTAGTATGCATTTAGGGGAATGGGTATGTTTAAAACAATTAATTAAAATTGTGGGATTCATCGTCATAAGAATACAGGTATGAACAATTCTGTGGTTAAAGAACAAACCATGAACACACCTTCAATATCCTTGCCACGCTCTTTTTCTCCGTCTCTTATTTCCCTTTCTTTTCCCTGTCATCCACATATCTTCATTCCCTCGCTCCTTTATCCCCTGCTATCATCACTGTTCTCTCTTATTTTTCATCATTGCTCTCGCTCTCTCTTTCTTCACTCTTCTCTCGAAGGAACCAGATGTGTTCCTTGTATGATTTATTCAGATACAGAGATTGGGGCTGAGAGAGTCTGCTGCAGGCAGAATGCACTCTGTTCAAGTTCAAATGGTTGAGTATACTTCCTAACGTCATTCCTTATGCAAATGAGTTCTCCTTGTTTATGTGATTCATGCTTTTTACTTTTTCTGACTGAAGAAGTTGCATCATCATTTTAGTCATGACATAATTTTTTTGTCGCTGGCTTACATTTAAAAAGCAAAAATAGCAGTATGCAGGGCCACTCTACTTCTCTCTTGATTTATTCCCTCAGTAAACATTGTAAGCATGAGTTTATAGTCTCATTCTCTAGTTTCAAGTCTTCTTCGATACAGCATGATGTTCATTTAGTAAATTATGGTCCATTTAGAGTCAAACAGACCATAAAGCAGGGTATGATTTAGGGCGGGGATACTGTGATTGACAGGTCGCTGCCGCTACCACAGCCGTATCTGACGTCACTCCTCGGAATTCCAAATATGGTAACTTCTGTTCATTGGTACAAAAAATTCAAACCTAACTCAACATGGCGACGCGAAATTGGTGAACTCAAGGGTTCAAAACGACAGTCCACAAACCAATGGGTGATGTCACTATGACGACGTTCACTTCTTGTATACAGTCTATGCCTAATACTAACACTAATTCCAAAAGGATAAATCATGTCCAATAGTGCACAATGTTTTTTTATATAGTATCACAGTCAGACTAGAGACACCATCTTTATAGATTTATACAGCTGAAACATCCTGTTGCTTCTAATGTTTCTTGGTTTAAATATTTTACAAGTAATGTAAGTCTGGAGCCATTTGAAGTTTTAAAGATGACGCAAGATGAAATAAATCTACTCACAGATACCTAAATGAATAAGCCTTTGGTCACCCTTCTACATATATAGTATGCACTCTTTGAGTCCTAAATTCAGAGACGTATTGGGACTGAAACTCAGACCGTGACTTTGAGGCAAAAATATTTTGGCAGTAATTTTAACACTAATATAGTTTTTGTGGTAGAAACATGATCTGATGTTGTGGAAGACCTTCAATACACTTTAATATGTCTTGCTGACACCTGCCTGCTCAGTTTCTATAAGCACCTCATCACTGCACTGAATCAAAACAAGACTGGCCAAACAGGCCTAGCTGACCTGGAGCACTGGTCAAAGTTTGTCACATTCACAATGAAAATGAAAAACGACTATCAGTCCAAAATTGGAGGGCTAGTATCCTCCTAAATATTTAAAGTAATAGATTGGCCCAGTCTGACAGGCAACGTTCCGCTCTGTGCTGTCTGCGGCTGCAGGGGCCAGGCTGGCCCATGCCACGGCCAAGGTCCATACAGTAACTACTCATATCAGAAACAAATAAAAAGTCTATAATCACTGGCCAGTCTATAATCACTGGCCAGTTCAGCCTGGAATGCATAGTGTTGTCTGGGAGTCTTCCAGAACTTTCTGATGGCCAGTCCGCCCATGCCTACAATGGTACAGGGAATGGAAAAGGAAATATGAATATGAATTTACTGTCTTACTACTGTTACTAAAAAATCTTCATGTAGCTTTTAGGTGAAAAGCCCTCAAGATTTTAACCTTCAAACCTACATGAAATATTCAACTTTTATTTGTTTTTCCAGTCAAATTAATTTAGGTTTATAGTGTTTCTATTCAAACACAAAGTAAATTGGACAATTTGAACAACTGTGGTTGTGGAGTTGATGCACACCAATTGAATCGAAACAGCATTCAAGAGATTTAGCAAGAAACTGTAAAAACCCACTAGAGGCAAACACAATAGAACCTTGTGAACATATGTCATTGTGATATAGAATATACATAATGTACAGAATGCATGATGGTGAAGGTAGAAATTAACACAGATGCAAAAGGTTCGCTCAGCAGGTAATATTTGCCCCATAGAAAGACCCACACAGACAATTAATGTATCTATTAAGAAGTCTAAATCACAGAACTGACACATACAGAAAACCATTCCTGCTCACATATGTACAGCATTGCAAAAGTATTCACCCTCCCTTGGTATTTTTCCTATTTTGTTTGTATTACAACCTGGAATTAAAATGGATTTACCCAAGGACACGGACTAGCGGAGCCAGGGATTGTACCGCCGCTCCTCTTATTGAAGGACAACCCTGACCTACCACTGAGACACAGTCACCCCTGCAGCTTAAGTGTTACATGATCTGTGACATGAACTAACATAGCACCATTAAATTAATTATTTCAAAATAGAAGGAATATGTCAACACATCAAACCTGCCAAGATAAGACATATACTCATGGCAGGCAAGGAGGACATTAATAAGAGGCAACGAAGAGACCAACGATAACCCTGAAGGTGCAAAAATGCTCCAGATTGGAGTATTTTACAACTTTAAGCCATACACTCTACAGAGTTGGGCTTTATGGAAGAGTGGCCACAAAAAAAACATTGCTTCAAGGAAAAAAACAAGAAAACAAGTTTGGTGTCTCCCACATGCCTTTTGGTCAACTTCAAACATGTTTGTTACTTTTTTCTTTGGCCTTCTGTGGAGCTTTCCAGATCCTTCGAGGATATCTTTGCTTTCTTTGTTGCCTCACTGATTAATGTCCTTCTTGCCTGCCGTGAATATTGGTTGTCTCTTGGCAGGTTTGTTGTGGTGACATATTCTCTCTATATTTTACATATGCACATTTATCAGCCTTATTTTTTTTATTTTTCAAAACAAGTTTTCCCGTCACCAATTTTGACTATTTTGTGTAAGTCCATTTTAATTCCAGGTTGTATGTGGCATTTTGTGGCTTTATTTGACAGTGGCCGTGAAAAGAGATAGGAAACTTGGAGAAGAGGGAATTACATGTAACAAATGGTCCGGCCAGCAGGGATTTGAACCAGAGACTCGCCGCTCTGGGCATTTTTTGACTATGTGAAATGTTGTATTGGAGCCTGGATCTCAGGTTGTGTTACCAGAATGGCACAGCAGGTCCTCTCTGTTATGGAACAACTGGGTGAGCGCAGCAAAGCAAAGCAGTGGATAAAATCAGTAAAAAGTGCAAAGAAATCTGAATTGGCTTCCTGGTGTTAATCTGAGCTATTTTTTTCTCTTTTCTGACTTCAGTGGCTTCTAATATCAGACGAGGCCTAACCTATTTTAGGCATCAGAGCCCGCTTGTCCCATATGCTGTTCGAGCATGTATGACACTAGAGAAACTACACTGGTGAGGGTGAGATTATCAATCCATTGCTTTGTTGCAAAGGCCTCTCTTCGGTACACATGGCCTCCTTGCTTCTCAGTTCAGGTGTATATTTAAAAGAGGAAATCAGTCATTTGATATATGGCTGGTTAGGGGTTGGGGATAATAATTCACCACTTTGTTACACTATCTCCTTCAGGATTGCATGGCTTCATCTGAAAGCCTCGCGTTCAACTATCAAATACTCAACAGGGCACCTGTAGACTCCTCTTGGACATCAGCTGAGCCAGTGAGTGACACACAGACATAATTGTTAAACAGTTAACAGCAGTTGTGCCAGTGGATTTATCAACTGGGTGATTTCCATTATGAAGGTAACTCAAGAGGCTCAATTATAAAACCATTGAACCTCTGGGAAGATTCTCACAATGTGACTCATCCTCTGTACTTCGAGGAGCTGGCTCAAAAATATCACTGGAGGAAAGGGCTGATAAGTGAGGGCTAAGATTATTAAAGCTGCATTAGGTACAGTAAATTGCAAACTGGCAGCTCCAAAATGGCAGCAAGACAACTATTTACCCTATGTTAGTCAAACACCCTACACCAGTTTGGCTTATTTTCTTCTGCAGTCTGAAGAGGGTTCAGTTTTGTAATGGAGGGGCAACCTGGAGGATTGGGATACATCCTGATGGGGCTCTGATGTTTCAGGCTGAAGGCTGAGCTTATAGGGATAAGCACTTTCAGACACACACTGGGACTGTTAACGTCCACATATAGTCGTCAGTAGGGAAATCAATGAGCAGCTCCTGGCATTCGCTACCTTGACTGAGAGGTAAGAAAATAAAGAAAACATGTGATGCTTGAACATTTAGATAAAAAAAAGAGTGTTTCCTGGTTTTGTTGTTCACTTGTTTTTGGTTTGGTTCCTGTTTTTGAAACCCGATATCAGATTTTATTTTGGGTTTATCCCCCCACCACATCTCAATTTGGCTTCTTCACATCATGCGCTTTACTCATGAGAGCCCCATGTTGTCCATGCCACAGCCCTGCAGACAGTCACTGCTCAGCCTACATCAATGGGAAACTATCTTTAAGCTCAAAATGTTGAGATAAATGTGAATCCTACCCCACTTCTAGTTCCAGCTTTTGTGAATGAAATTGTCGTCGCCTAAAATGGAATAATAAAGTAAGTAGTGTAGAAGTACATTTTTACTTTGGGTAAGATGTACTGTTTTTTTTCACTGATAAAGTTCAGCTTTGGAATAAAACTGATTTCAGGCATATTTGTGATGATAGTTTGCTCATCCTCCTCTTAGCTACTGAGGTAAGTTGTGGATGTTAATAATAAATGTTATTTGTATAGGTCTTTAAAAGGTACTCAAGGCACTTTACATGGTAAAAACAAACAATAGAAGCAATAACAATATAAACAAGATATATGACATAACAGTAAGAAACAAAACAAAAACATAGTAAACTAACATCGCAGGTTAAAAGCAGATTTAAATAAATGAGTTTTAAATGCTGTTTTGAGTGGCGAGTGATGGAGAATGTCTGAGGTGCAGGGGGAGAGAGTTCCAGAGGGACGGGCAGGTCCGATGCTTGGACAGAGTAGGCGGGGTAAGGAGGTTGGCCTCGGCAGATCTGAGGTTGAGGGGGGGAACGTGTTGGTGCAGGAGGTCAGAAAGGTATGAAGAGGTTCAGGGTTGTGAAGGGCTTTGTATGTGATGAGGAGAATCTGGATCTGGATTATTTGCTGTATGGGGAGCCAGTGGAGGTCTTGAAGGACTGGGGTGATGTGGTCTCTGGTGGAGTGGGAGAGCAGACGGGCAGCTGAGTTCTGGATGTTTAGTATTTTGTTGATGGTTTTGGTGTATGTGCCATAGAGGATGCTGTTGCAGTAGTCCAGTCGAGAAGTGATGAAGACGAGGATGAGTGTTTCAGTGGCTGATGAGGAGAGGATCCAGTGGAGGTCGAACTCTTCACAGATGATGGCAGCATCACTCCTGCTAACAAGCAACAAGTCATCAGTTCCACTAATGAACAAAATTATTTGGAATATTTGCTAAGATAATATAGACACTTAAGCACCATTGCTACACACATCCACATGCATTTCAATCAGGAGATACTTCATTTTGAGTAAATGAACAGCTTAATTGACGTGTGCATAACAAGATAAGAAATGTGATTATTTCCCATTGTAACATCATATACTTAAAGGCAGTGATAGAGCCGTGAGTAAAATAGGAAATGGATCCGTAAGTAAAATAGGCAACCCGCCGTATGGAGTCTAGACACTGGTGGTGGTGATGAATAAATGTAAAAAAGATGATGTGAAGGTAATGCCGTGGTCAGTTATTACAGGAAATAACTGAATAACAAAAATGATAAGGCATGAAGCCATGAATACCCGTGATTCTCGAGGAGTGAGGAGAGGCGCTGCTGCCAAAAAGGCAATTCATTTGGCAGAGGAAGAAGAAATTTGACAGTTTCAATAGGGCCTTCTCTGGACCGACGTTGTCGGTGCTCGGGCCCTAATAATAATATCTGCAATTGCAATAGGTCCCTCTCCGAGTGAGAGCCCTAATAAATCACCACCACATGCAATTATGGTTTTGATAATAATATTACTGCCAGCCCATCACCTGATATTGACATGTAATATAATGTTGCACATGATATTGAAAAGGTAATATTCCACATGATATAAATATTATAGTTCTCAGTGTCCGATGTTTCAGCTTTCCTTCCTGCAGAAGGGGGAGGAGTTATATAGTGAATCCGTAAAGTATTCACAGCGCTTCACTTTTTCCACATTTTGTTATGTTTCAGCCTTATTCCAAAATGGATTAAATTAAATGTATTCCTCAAAATTCTACACACAATACTCCATAATCACAAAGTGAAAAAGGTTACTTTTAAATTTTTGCAAATTGTTTAAATATAAAGAATGAAAATATAACACGTACATTTGCCTTTGCTCAATACTTTTTTGTTGAAGCACCTTTGGCAGCAATTACAGCCTCAAGTATTTTTGAGTATGATGCTACGAGCTCGACACACCTATTGTTGGGCAGTTCCTCCCATTCTTCTTGCAGGACCTCTCAAGCTCCATCAGGTTGGATGGGGAGAGTCGGTGCACAGCCATTTTCAGAAATCTCCCGAGATGTTCAATCGGGTTTAAGTCTGGGCTCTGGCTGGGCCACTCAGGGCCATTCACAGAGTTGTCCCGAAGCCACTCCTTGTTATCTTGGCTGTGTGCTGAGGGTCGTTGTCCTGTTAGAAGATGAACCGTCGCCCCAGTCTGAGGTCCAGAGTGCTCTGGAGCAGGTTTTCATCAAGGATGTCTCTGTACATTGCGGCATTCATCTTTCCCTCCATCATGACTAGTCTCCCAGTTTCTGCCGCTGAAAAATAACAAAGGCTGTGAATGCTTATGTACGTGTTATATTTTCGTTCTTTATATTTAATAGATTTGCAAAAATTTCAAACAAACATTTTTCACTTTGTTATTATGGGGTATTGTGTGTAGAATTTTTAGGGAAAAAAATAATTTAATCCATTTTAGAATAAGGTTGTAACAACAAAATGTGGAAAAAGTGAAGCGCTGTGAATACTTTACGGATGCACTGTACAGTTTGATGGCCACTGCTAGAAAATACTCTAGTGTGGCGTGCAGGGGATGAGAGGCATTTCCCTATAATACTAAGTAGTTTTCCTCAGTATCCTCACCCCCCGCCAGAGTTCCATTCCCAGGACAGAAGCAGCTTTCCTGATGAGCTTATTAAGAGATTTTTCAGTCAGTGCGTAGTGGTGTCTGACACTTCATCATGTAGGCATTTACCCACAATTCATAGCTAAACACGGCGTTACCAATGGAAGCATGGAGCGTAAAAAAAAACGTAAACAAAGAGGACGGCACGTGGGTGTTCAGCTCGTAAATTACATTTACAACAACATTAAGGATTAAAGATGGGACATGAAAACACATGAGATCAGAGGAATGCAAGCAGAGATTATATATGTTAAAAATATTTATTCATCAAACATTTCGTTTTGTTATTTTACTCGTTTTTGACAAAAACGAGTAAATATATTATTTTAATGACGTCTCATCTTGTGAGGAAAAGAGCCTGGAAGACGTTCAAATCAGGGAGTAAAAAGTATAAAATAAATACCCACAATTGTACACAATATTTCTTTGACGTTGTCATGGTAACGTGGTCTGTTGCAGCAAAGTGCTGTCCCATTCCTATTTACACCATGTCAAGCCCCTACAGACTCTCACACTCAAACACTTAATAGGTGATGTCAGTAAGTCCCTGAGGGTTCAGGGTTTGAGGGTTTAGGGTGGAGATTGAGATTGGGCCTCTGTTTCAGGTCTGCCACGCCCATGTTGCAGTTCCTGGAGCACCTACAGAGGTATCAATCAATCAGTGGAGCTGGACAAACTCCCACATCCAGTGCTGTCAAACCTGTGGTGTCATGGTGCCTGAGTGCAGGCTAACATTTGTCACAATTTTGGGGAAGCTGTGTAGGGGTTCTCTGTTGGTTTTGTTGTCGTTTCTGTTTTTTCCTGTTTTGTGGACAGTCAGGGAGCTCAGTATTGTCTTTCTATTTGCTTCGATAGGCCAGTTGACCTAATTTTCTAGTTAGTGCGGGTGTTTTGTTTATTATTTTGGCCTTAGAGACCCTGTAGCCTTTGCTCCCATTTTAGTTGGTTTACCTTTTATTACAGTTTTTCTCAGTCGCTTTGGTACATTTCTCAGATTAGAATTGAAATTCTCAAAACTACCTGTTCAATCTTCACATCATTGTGTCACTTGTGCACATCAAAAAAGCAGTTTCTCATTTCTTTGAACAAGTTGCAAATGCTTTGGTACATCCATGCAAATGATTATGTACAATTTTCTGCTGTTTCCTACATTATCAATTGCTTATGTCATGTTGATCAAAATGTATTATAATGGGTCTCTGTTGAATAGTCTCACCCCCACAACATTTAGGCATTAGTTCATCGCATAAGTCTTTACATGCAAAATGGTTGAACAAGTTGTCATAATATGTCAAGCATATTTCTATACATTTCCATTAGACTTTTTTTCTAAATCTGTCCTAAATTGGTAAATTGCTCCCAGGTGAATCTTGACTTTCTCTGACGAAGGTGCATCTCATGAACCATCAACTGGCAAGTATATATATAGCCGGAGCACAACACAATGTCTGACAATGGAAGGACAAGGAATTGGACGGGGTCGACAGCCAGAGAGAAGAAGAATAAGAGGAAGAGGAAGAGGAGTGAGGCTGCGTGGCGGAGGAGTTGGGAGGCAAAACAGAGGAAGAGGCAGAAGAGGCCGAGGACATATGCGTGTTCCTGATGAGATAAGAGCCACACTTGTAGACCACGTTGTCAATCATGGGCTTACAATGGCCGAGGCTGGTCGAAGGGTGCAACCAAATGTTGGGAGAACAACTGTGTCCTCAATCATTCAGACTTTTCGTCGACAGAACAGGTATGTAATCTAACAATAGGTACTGTAATACTGTATACTTTCTGTAATGCTTCATACAATATTACAGTATTCCACTTGCATTTTACAATATACAGTAGGCATACTTTATACAGTGACATCTTATCTTACTCAATTTTGTGTTTTGCATTACTATATTTTTTCCACATAGGACTGCAAGACAACTTCACAGGGGTGGCAGAGGGCCCCTTTTCACACCTGAACAGGAGTAGGCTATTTTCACCATGGTTGTAGAAAACAATGCCATAAGACAGGAGGATAAAGAGTGCCATTATAGAGGACAACAACATCTTTGAAAACATCCAAACAGTCAGCATCTCAACCATTGACAGGGTGCTGAAAAGACACCAAATGAATATGAAGCAGCTGTACACTGTTCCGTTTGATAGAAATGGTGAAAGAGCTGCGCTACCAGTATGTACAGGTAAAACATGTATGAGCATGCAGTAACTGTACCTCACAGTAAACGGTACAACATCGTACAGTGATATACAGTACAGTAAGTGTGACCTTCACACATTTTCTATGGCTGTAGAAAAGAAGATGCAATATGTGCTGTATACTGTTAGGTTGTAATAAAATAAAAAAAATAAAAATGCCTAGCCCAGAAAGAGAGCTAGGAGAAAGTCCAATGTTAGATATATTCCAAGTAGAAGAGGAAGAATATTTTGGGATATTGTCTGACAAAATTGGAGTTTTCTCCAAACAGGTTGCCAGAGCCCACCAGGTGCCAGCTGATGAGAACGTGCCATCAGCCGAGCCAGGTGACTGGGTAAGATTAAAAGTCCACAAGAGAAAGTGGACTGAGCCCAGGTGGATAGGGCTGTTTGAGGTCGTTGCAAAGACCTCACACGCCCGCCAGGTAAGAGGCCACACTAAAACGAAGTAGCACCATTTTACACACTGTCAACCGGCAGATCCGCCGGCTAAAACAGTACAACAAAACTCTGAAGATTTGGCTAATCAGGATGAAAATTCTTAGTAAAATGGAAGACCCAGAGAGGCATAGAATTTTTAGACGATCATATAAATGGTTACACTGTGAAACAGTTTTAAGGAGATGTTTACATTATGAAGAGAATGTGACGACGTTTTAAAATAGAGAAAATTATAAAGAAATGTGAAAATGAAAGAAAAAAGTATAACCTGTATTAACCTGTATTTTTTCTGAGTCAGATATTTCAACCGCAGTCAGAGCCAGGTCCGGAAAACCTCTCCATCCTCCATATCCAACCACTTGAGCCACAACCAAATATCCACCGCTCTTGTCTCTTCTCCACCGACCTCCATCATGCTCCTGCCCCAGTCTGATAGGCCTCGCACACTCCAGAACAGGTAAAATGTATGAAATATCATGTGACCTTAATGATTCAAGTGTTGCTGACTTTCATTGATTTTAAATACAGATTTTTAAATTTAACAAACACTGAGTAGGCTGGCAAAGGTGTGTCTAGCGGAAAACACAACCATACACCTCACCAGCAGCGCAGGTAATATAAAGCAAATAAAGGTAAATTAAAGACAGAAGTCTATTTTTTGATAATTAAGATGATGTGTTTGAACCTGTATGTTCTGAGTAGTGTTTCCAAGGCAACCAAAGACTGGAGGCAGCTGAGGCGGGGGCGTGGAGGGGAGGGAGAAGGGGGAGACGACAAGAGGAGAGGTGAGGCCCTGCAAAGTTTACAGCAGGAGACGGACGGAGGATGGAGAGAGGAGAAGGACATCAGGACTCACACGCGCTCACACACACACACACACCCTGATAGGCACACATAGACTGTTACAATAAAGAATGTATTACAAAGATGTATACACTAAGAAATAGTGTATAAGGAGGGACTGTTAGGTTGTAATAAAATGACTTGCACTGTAAATAAGTAATGTCTATGTATAAATTACGATACTTGAAAAGGATAATTAATAAGGAATAGTGAGCCTTATGGGAAGGAGTATGCGTGACATAGAAGAAGGCCACATTGAGTTTTCTAACTTAGACTTTCAGGTATGCATGGAATGAGATAGAGAGAGGGGGATGGATACTCCAAGAAACAAAGAGCAATAAAAACGACTTCACTAAGAGGGGGGTTGTTTTGGTGAACTGTGGGAGGGGGAGTGATGACATCAGGAGCCATGGACCGGAGCGACCAATCGGAATGCTGATTATAGCCATGTGAAACTTTAGCCGCACCATATGTTGTAAAACTGAGCCAATGAGAGGCGACGATGCACATTTTCATTGATCTATATAATCGAATGTACTGGTCAGTTCTGGGTCTCTTAGGTCAATGCGCACAGACAGTTAACTCTCTCAGGGGGCCTGTGGACTGCAACTTGGCCTAAGATCCCTCAGCTGAGAATTATGCACTGTATTACCAACTTTTATTAAATTGATTTTTATTATAACCAACTGAATCCAGAAATTCTCTTCCAAGTCCGCCCAAAGATTTTGAATAAGATAACAATACATTTGATGTAACTGTATCTTGTCCAAAATGAAAATGCATGTAATTCATAAAACTCATTTTGTGTCTACTGGATATAGCATATAATGGAACTGGTAGCGAGTGAACCACTGCACAGCTTCATCTACATGGATGAGGCTGGCCTCAACCTAACGAAACGCAGAAGGCGTGGTCGAAATATCATCGGCCACAGAGCTACAGTTGATGTGCCAGGCCAACGGGGCGGAAACATAACCATGGGTGCTGCTATCTCTGGGAATGGTGTGCTAACGCATATTCCCATTATTGGGCCATAAAATACAGAGCGTCTTGTCACCTTTTTACACACTCTCTACAGGGATCTCATCCCTGAACAAGAGAGGGGTCAGATTGGAGATGACTTGCCAAAGTACGTGATAGTTTGGGATAATGTCAGTTTCCATCGCTCCAACATCAACAGGCAATGGTTTGTGACCCACAACAGGATGCTGATGGAGTTCCTCTCACCCTACTCCACATTCCTTAACCCCATTGAGGAATTTTTCTCAGCATGGAGATGGAAAGTATATGATCGCCAGCCACATACACAGATGACCCTTCTGGCTGCCATGGATGCAGTGTGTGATGACATCACAGCAGATGCCTGCAGAGGCTGGATAAGGCACTCTAAAATATTCTTTCCACGCTGCATCGCAAGAGAAGATATTCGTTGTGATGTGGATGAGAATTTGTGGGCCAACAGACAGGAACGTCAGGAGGTGTCGGAAGACTGCACTGTAATTCCTACAGCACTGCATGTACAGTTTTCCCTAAGGAGATTGTCCTATGTTCATATTTCTACTTTTGTTTTTTGTTTTTTTCTTTGTGCTATGCAGTGCTGTCTTTTCCTTTAGCCATAGTTTACATCAGAACAGAACCTCAAGAGTACACTGTTATATTGCAACATGACTAAGCAATTTGACTGTCTGATCCATACACAATGACACAAGGACTTGTCATTCTGATGGCACTGACATGTTCATTGACACAGATATTTACTTTTGAGAGATGAACTAAGGATTTTGAGCAAGAAACTGGCTTTTGCAAGTAATCCATGGTGTTTTGCTATTTGTACGAATTGTTTTGAGAAATGCACGTACTGTTTTGCAAATGTCGAGGATGATTCGTGAAATGTACCAAAGCAACTGAGAAAAACTGTAATCAGTAAGTTGTCAATAAATGGTACTTACTTAAGTATTTCAATCGCCTTCTTGTTTCCCTTTTTGTTCCACCTTTGCCAAGGTCTTCTGATACCCGTATGTTACGCCCTGTGTACCCATAGGCACACTAGATGGGCCGCAACACAGGCCAAATATAATTTAGCAAAGTGGGAGTGTACTGTTATGCACTTCTTTCTGTAAATATACATCTGTTTATCTGATACCACAGATAATGAGATGTTTTTGTCATTGTTGTAGAACTAGAAAGAAAACAGAAAATAGAGAAAGGAAGGTTACCCTGACATTTCTGTGCCTACCTTTAGGTTTCGGGGTCACCCACTCGTTCGGAGACTTGGATATGGGTTCAATTTATAATAGTTGCTGCTTAATCCACACATGCACATGGTGGTGTAAGATGCTTTTTAAAATGTATTTATATATATATTATTCACTGGACAGACATGTATTTTGGTCATATGTAAATAATGTTATTGCATGAATCAAACAAATATCAAAACCTGTATCTAATAAGATCTTATTATATTATGTAGTTTTAAATGTAATCGTATATGAATAAACGGAATTCCAAATATATATTAAAGCTGCAAGCAGCGATGTACGGGTCCTCGCACCTTTGCGCACGTCGGGGGTGCTGGCGGGATGCCGGCTCACGCGGCCGAGAATGTCTGCGACCATCAGACAACGCGACAACATGAGCAATTCATGTAAAACTCAAAATGGCCGGCTTCTGATACGGTTTGGAGCATGGTCCCAAGAGACTTATTTGTAAGTGTACATGTGTTACATAAGCCTTTGTCGAACTTTGTCGGAATTTTGTTGACATTTTGTAGGGGGAGCTATTGAGCCGATTCTTAATTTTGAAGCATTCCAAACATATCATATAACTACATTTAGGTCATTAAATGTGTGTGCTATGTTTTAATCTGTTTTGAGCTGTTTTCACGGCAACGGCGTTACACAAAAGTTCAAAAGCTTTGTGGGCTGGCATTATGAACTTCTTACATATGTGTGGTAGTAATTTGATATCGATCTGATTTACCTACTAAGAGAAACAGGCCAAAGCATAGAGGCTTTAACTTCCTGTTACCAGTAGGTGGTGCTATGACTTTGATTAAAAATTGGACTGCACTTGTCTTCAAGCCTGGAATCTCATCAAACATGGGAAATTTGGAAAGGATCTGATCATGTGGAGTTGAGTGAAATTGGTTTATTCGTTCACGGCGAAGGATCAAAGTTCGCAGAGCCGCAACATCGCCGCCCTTTAACGAATTCTTACAATCTTCACAATTAAGCATTAGGAAAGTCTTAAGGCTTTTCTGACAAACTTTGAGAGGGATCTGATGAATTTGCTAGGAGGAATAGATCAGAGTATAAAACTTGTCATTTTCTTTTGCCAATAGGTGGCGCTCTGCTATTGTGAAATTTTTTGCATTGGAATGCGCTCAGGCCTTAACTACCATCATGCACAAGACATTTCGGGCAAATTGGATAATGTACCTTGGAGTTACAGCAACATCCACTTTTGTGGCGAACCGCAAGAAATGGGCGTATACTTGGAGCCCCGCAACGTCAAGGCCGTTCAAAGACAACTCGCCATTTTGATAACTTTTCATCATCAATGTCTTCAAATCATTCTGACCAAATTTGAAGTTGATTGCATGAATTCTGTAGGAGGAGTTCGTTCACGTACAACTTCTGAAAATGATGAAAAATGGCTTAAAATGCAGAAATTGGGCAATTTACTGCATCGCCCCCTAGTGCTTGAATATAATGAAAATGACAGAGTAAGTTAAAGGAAGCGATGTGGACATATGCTACAAATTTGGTGATGATAGACCAAGTGATTTGGATGTTACGTGGATTGAAAACTAAGACACACCCCTTAGAAGTTGATTGGTCCTTTTTGTTCTCAACACAATGAGATATCAACAAGCTTTTGATAACTTGTGATGACATTGAACCAATAATGAACCACATAACATTTTGTATGAATCGGAACCAGCGTTTAGGAGGATTTGGAAATAATGTGTTTTTCACAAAATTCAAAATGGTGGAAAATCTAAGTAGGTGGAGCTTAATGCTACCATGTACCTTTTTTGTAGAGCAGACGGTCCCGGACATGTGTGTAGAATTTTAAGTCAATTGGTGATTGGGGGTGAATTTCATTGGCTTTCAAAAGAAAAACAATTCTAGGGGGCGCTATAGAGACATTTCTTTCTACCCAAATGCGAGACCCCAAAAACATCAAATTTTTCACCCGTTCTGATATTCATGTCAACTTTGGCAACTTTTCAGATATGATAAAGCCCCCAAAAAGGCAGTTAGATTGCAGAATGATAATAATAATAATAATAGGAATAATAATAATAAACATTCCAGTTTCAATAGGGTCCTCTCGGTCCGACTTCGTCGGTGCTCGGACCCTAATAATAAACATTCCAGTTTCAATAGGGTCCTCTCGGACCGACTTTGTCGGTGCTCGGACCTTAAATATATATTATATATATGTAATCTGTAAATGAAGCAGAGTTTGCTGAAGATGTCATCAGTATTTCAGTTAAAATAATGACTGACATAGGAGCTTCTGTGTAAAACGTGACATTAGTTATGTAAAGTACCCACAAAATTGGATGTAAAAATAGTAAAACTCCATTTGAAATTAAATAAAGTTTTACAGGAGGTATTCTCGAATACATACACAAAAACAATGTTCACTGAGACCGAGAAACCCTGTTAGATTGTTTGGGTTGTCAAACTGTTTGCTTTGCTCTCACGGTCTCCCTCAGGAATTCATAACTGACTTCAAAAGCCTGGACAATGTCCTTAATATGTGAACTGTATCTTTCATCTACAGTGGGATTGCGCTGCCAGGTACAAAGGGGGGCCATAATCACACATGGTTGTGTAGTTAACTTAAAACCCTCACACAGATGTTAAGTGAAATGAGGTTAAGAGCAGATGCATCTCTGGCATAATCAAATAGGCAGTTTCCCACCGACGCAGCACCAGAGGCAAGATTATAAAATCTCTGTTTCCATCCCATTTCCTCTGGGGCACTTTCCTCTCTTTCAAAGCTATGAATTGGGCACAGAGAAACAGAAAAAAAGCAGTGAGCTGAGAGATGGATGGATGGTACACAGTGTGAGGTTATTAATTCAGAGCTTTGTTGAAGCCGGCTCCCTCAGGACCACCTGGCTGCTTTTCAAAAATGCCTGAAACGAGGTACAGTCAGATATATGAAGTTGTTGAAGGACTAATGCAAAACAGCTCGAGGATAGGCCCTCAGAAGTGTGCTTTTTCACCAACCTGTTCCAGGATTAAGGGGTCAGTGCAGCTATGCCGTTAGGGGTTATCAGACGTGCAGCCTCCATCATAAAGATGCCATCAGGGGCTAGACCATCAATTCATCACAGTGTTGGAAAAGTTTCCCATGGGCATACATGTTTTCCTCTTCAAAGATACTATTCAGCTACGGTCGGGGAAACAGTGATGGAGAGGGCAGCATCTCCCTCAAGAATTATTGGTTGCATTTAGAAACAAATAAAAAAAAATAGCATAGTCCTGCTGTCTAACCTCAGGTGTTTACTTACATATGAATAGGAATCAGAGATAATGCATTCACATATATGTAACGGAGCATCTTTGTTATTGAATAGAAATGTATGCTGTACTGAAATATAAAGTATAATTTACTGAAAAGAACAATTTGCTGATTATATTTATCCTTTCTTTTAAAAATGAGTGGTTATGTCTAAAGTGTTTTTTTTTTTTAACATCAAGCCAAAATTTGTGAATACATTATACACTAAAAGATCACTTTGCTTACAAGCCTTTGGGACTGTGACGGTGATATACGCATACATGTTCATTAGCTGAATTTAAAGGTTTTTATAAAATCTCTTTCCTGGTTATGTTAAAACTGCAATAACATATTTTTTTGGCCTCTTGAGTTCAGTGGAAGCAAGTTGCGAACACAAAAACATTACCTTTTGGGTTCATATGGTGAACTCAAACAGTATTACACATCGAGTGCAGAGAAATGTTATCATCCATTTGGAGACGTGTTTGTGTCCACCTGAATGTAGATCCAATACTCACTCTTTTATATCTGTATTAGGTCTACACCAACTCTTGGGAGAGATGTCTCTTTAGCTGCTAAATGCTCCACTATGTTCAGCAGCTAGTCTTTTCACTGTCTGTCAGCTGTTTGCTGCTGAGGCGGTAATGTACAGTGACATTTAGAGCGTTTTCTCTGAAAAAAACAACCTGCTGTGGCCAGAAATGAAGCCATGAGAGAGCGAGTGATTAGTAGTAGTAGTATTAGTATGATCAATATTATCATCATTATTCACACTTGTATGATTATTGTGAATATCATAAGCATAATTATGATTATGAAAATAATACTAATTAAAGCTGCAAGCAGCATTGGTCGGGCCCTCGCACCTTTGAGCACTTCGAGGTTACCTGCTTGACACTGGTTGACGCGACCTAGTACTTGCTTGACCATCAGACACTGCGTACTCGAGTTAGACGATATTTCATGCGTAGAGCAGCGGCGGCATCAGGTCATTTTGCAGGGGGTTAAACCTTAAATTTGCTGTTAGTCGAACACTTAATTAAATAAAACACTGAGCTTTCATTTGCAGATGTTTTATGAACTGTTTCAGCCTCTTCTGCATTTTCAGAATGTAGTGTATTTTGATAACTTTTAATCACTAAAGTCTTTAGATTGTACTGACCAAATTTGAAATTTCTTTGAATTTCCTAGGAAGAATTCATTAAAGTACAGCGCCTGGAAATGATGAAAAAAACATGAGAAATTCATGCAAAATTTGAAATGGACAATTTTAGGGTTTAGAGAAATGGCCCCATGATACTTTTTTTTAAGTCTACGAGTGATACATGTGTCTACCAAATTGTATACATCTATGTCAAACGTAATGTGAGGGCTGCTTTGTCGAAATTTTTTAGGGGGCGCTATCACACCAAATTACCACTCTAAAGTATATCCGATGATTTACGAGGAGTTGAAGGACAGCGCCTAGATATGGCAAACAGTACACAAGAAATTCATACAAAATAAATAATGGCCGACGTCCGATTGGGTGTAGAGCAGTGATTCTTAACCTCTAGGTGGCCGCAAGCACCACCAAGAGGCTGCAAAAAAATTTCAGTTTTGCACCTGCGGGCCGCGAGGGCCGCATTTCCGCATAGGTTATCAATTAAAGACACCAGAGATATTTCTGTTATCCATGAGACACTCAGTTACAAGGCAAGGCAAGGCAAGTATATTTGTATAGCACATTTCAACAACAAGGCAATTCAAAGTGCTTCACATGAAACCATTCAAAACATCAAAACATAATGCAAAAGAAAAGAAGATTTAAAAACAATTAAGAACATTCATTTAAACATTAAAAACAGACAGTAAAACATTAAATAGAATAAAAGTTGCAGTGCAGTTTAAGAATTTAAATACAGTAGTGAAATGCAGAAATTGATTAAGATCCTTGAATCTGGTTCAATTAAAGGCAACAGCAAACAGAAAAGTCTTCAATCTGGATTTAAAGGACCTGAGGGTCTCTGAGGGTCTCTAAATGAGTTGAGGGTCTCAGCAGACCTGCAGCTTTCAGGGACTTTGTTCCAGATATGTGGAGCAGAAAAACTGAACGCTGCTTCTCCATATTTAGTTCTGACTCTTGGAACAGAAAGTAGACCAGTCCCAGACGACCTAAGGGGTCGGGATGGTTCATAAGGTAGCAGCAGATCAGAAATGTAGTTAGGCCCTAAATCATTCAGTGCTTTAAAAACCAACAGCAGGATTTTAAAGTCAATTCTTTGTTGGACAGGAAGCCAGTGCAAAGACCTCAGAATTGGAGTGATGTGATCCACTTTCTTGGTCTTAGTGAGGACTCGAGCTGCAGCTTTCTGATTGACTTTTCCAGAGACCTGTAAACACACAGTTACAGTAGTCCAGTCTACTGAAGATAAATGCGCGGACAAGTTTTTCCAAATCCTGTTGAGACATAAGTCATCTCATCCTTGATATATTATTCAGGTGACAGTAGGCTGATTTTATAATTGTCTTGATATGGATGTTCAGGTTGAGGTCTGAATCCATAACTACACCGAGATTTCTGGCTTGGTTTGTGGTTTTTAACATCAGTGATTGAAGCTGAGCGCTGACTTTCAATCGTTCGTCCGTGGTACCAAAAAATATTACTTCTGTTTCATCTTTATTTAATTGAAGAAAATTCTGGCACATCCAGTTGTTAATTTGTTCAATGCATTTACACAGCCCTTGTATGGGATTATAGTCCCCTTGTGATATAGTTATGTTACCCAGCCCTTGTATGGGGTTATAGTCCCCTGGTGATATAGTTAAGTAGATTTGTGTGTCGTCCGCATAATTATGATAACACACTTTGTTGTTTTCCATAATCTGAGCCAGTGGAAGCATGTAGATGTTGAACAGAAGAGGCCTCAGTATTGAACCTTGGGGAACACCACATGTCATCCTAGTCACCTTTGATGTGTAATTAGCTACAGACACAAAGTATTCTCGGCCCTTCAAGTAGGATTCAAACCAGTTAAGTGCTGCGCTAAAGAGTCCTACCCAGACTTTTAGTCTGTCTAGTAGTATGTCATGATCGACCGTGTCGAATGCAGCACTGAGGTCCAGTAATACTAAGAATGAAATTCTGCCACTGTCTGTGTTTAAGTGGATGTCGTTGAAAACCTTAACAAGAGCAGTTTTAGTACTGTGGTGCTGTTGAAAGCCGGACTGGAAGACATCAAAACAGTTATTTACGGCTAAGAAGTTGTTCAGCTGTTGGAAAACCACTTTTTCAATTACTTACTAAAAATGGGAGGTTTGATATTGGCCTATAATTTTTCATTATTGCGGGGTCTAAACTAGCCTTCTTTAGGAATGGTTTAATAACTGCAGTTTTTAGGGCTTGTGGGAAAACACCTGAAAGAAGGGATGTGTTTACAATTTATAAAAGATCAGTGGTCATGCAGTGTGAAATATTTTTTTAAAAAGTGTGTTGGTAGAATATCTAAGCAGCAGGAGGAGGATTTCAGATATTGTATAATGTCTTCTAGACTTCTTTGGTTGATTGAATGAAATTGTGTCATGATATTTGAATGGATGTTATTTAAAGATGGGGACAACACATATCCTGTGGTTGGTGTGGAGGCACCGACTGCTTGTCTAATTTTTTGAATTTTGTCAGTAAAGAAGGAAGCAAATTAATTGCATGCCCAGGTGGATTGGAGCTCAGCAATTACTGACACTGAAGGGTTTTTAGCATGTTGACGTTAGCAAATAAGGCGTGTGTATTGTTATTGTTTTTGGTTATGATGTCAGAGAAGAAGGACTGCCTTGCATTTCTAAGTTCCTAATTATAATTGCTTATAATTATAAGTCTCTCTTTATAGATGTCACAGTGAACCTGGAGATTAGTTTTTCGCCATCTTTGCTCAGCTTTCCGACACTCTCTCTTCTCTATTTTGACCGGCGTGGCATTTCTCCAAGGAGATTTTTGCTTACCCGAGACAACCTTCACTTTAGTGGGTGCAATGGCATCAATAACATTTTTAACTTTAGAATTGAAGTTATCTACAAGCTCATTGACTGAGATGCAAGAGAGGGCTGGTGTGGAGGACAACTTCTGAATAAATAGTTCACTGGTGTTTTCAGAGATGTAACGCTTTGTCACAACCTCGGTTTTGACATTTGTGTGCAAGGAGATTGCACTCTCAAAGAAAACACAGAAATGATCAGAGAGTGCAACATCAGTCACAGCAACCTTGGAAATGTTTAGACCCTTGGTGATGATTAGGTCCAGAGTGTGCCCCTTTTTGTGGGTGGGTCCTGTTACATGCTGAGTCAGATCATAGTTATCAAGGACACCACATAGTTCTATAGACCCTCTGTGGATATTAAAATCGCCAACAATGACAACACAATCCAAATCAATACAGATTATGGAAAGCAGTTCAGTATACTCATCAAAGAAGGTTGCACAGTATTTAAGTGATCTGTAAATATTTAGGAATAAAGCCTGAGTGGAATTCATAGCCATATATTTGTTAATGTTCAAAATCTTTGGGCAGACTTGGAAGAGAATTTCTGGATTCAGTAGGTTATAATAAAATCAATTTAATAAAAGTTGGCAATATAGTGCATAATCCTCAGCTGAGGGATCATAAGCCAATGGCAGGCCACAGCCCCTCAACGGTTGCCTGTAAAAGCAGCCTGCGAGAGTTAACTGTCTGTGCGCATTGACCTAAGAGAGCCTCGAAGTGACCAGTACATTTGATTATATAGTCCAATGAAAAATGTACATCGTCGCCTCTCATTGGCTCAGTTTTACAATATATATTCGGCTAAAGTTTCACATGGCTAGAATCAGCATTTGGATTGGTTGTTGGTGCATTAGGTCTCTCCCAGACCTAATGGCACTTGAAGTCATCTCTCCACCCTTTCGTAAAGTTGAGCAGAACAACCCCCCTCAAGTGGAGTTGTTTTATTGCCCTTTGTGTTCATCTTGGAGACTTCAAGTATCTCCATCCCCCTCTCTCTATCTCATTCCATGCATACCTGAACTAAGTCTAAGTAAGAAACTCAATGTGGCTGTCTTCTATGTCACGCATACTCCTTCCCATAAGGCTCACTATTCCTTATTAATTATCCTTTTTAAGTATCGTAATTTATACATAGAGGGTTTGGGGGATTAAATAATATGATTTCTGATCCTGAGTTATTGAATTGAGGAAAATATTGTGCCATCCAACAGTTGATACCATTAGGACAGTATAAAATAGAACCTAGGCTTCTTGGGTCATCGGGTCTCAAGGGAAGGTTCTGTTATACAGGTGCATCTCAATGAATTAGACTATCATCGAAAAGTTAATTTATTTCAGTAATTCAATTAAAAAAGTGAAACTCATATGTTATATAGATTAATTACACACAGGGTAATATATTTCAAGAGTTTATTTCTTTTAATTTTGATCATTATGGCTTACAGCTAATGAAAACCCCAAATTCACCTGTATATGATATTGTATTTGACACAGTAGTTGATATTTGCATATTACTGTATATTTATTGCTAATCATGTGTTAATGTTAATCTTTTTCTGCTTAGCCAATATAGTTTCTGATTTTCAAAGCCATTAAATTTCCCCGGCTCCGCTAGCCCATGTCGATGTGTCCTTGGGCAAGACACTTAACCCCAAATTGCTCCTGTAGCTGTGCCAACGGTGTGTGAATGTCAGCTCCTCCTGATGGGCAGATGGCACCTTAGCCCAGTGTTTTTCAACCTTTTTTGAGCCGCGGCACATTTTTTACAATAAAAAAATCCCGCGGCACACCAACAACCAAAAAACGTACAAAATGCATGTCTTTCACAATGGCTTTGCAGGCAGGTAGTATTGATGTTTCTGCCACAGTGTGTGGGCTTTTTGATTTGGCCACTGTGGTATTTGTTATAAATATGTTGGTACATTGATGTTCATGTATGTTTAATTGATGGATGTAAGAAACAGTACTGTAGGGACTTAGGACCCAGGGGGGATTCAGGTGAGAAGGACAATCTGGGGCAGAGCCAGTATCGGGGAGACAGCATGCGGAACATGGAATAAAGAGTTACAATTAAGAGCAGTTGTTCTCACGTCTTCTGTGTATTTAAAAACACGACAGCCACCAGTTCAGCTACTAAATAGCTAGCTTTGAGAGCTTTCTCAGACACATTTGTGGATTTCATCATAAAAGTTACCCGTTTCTCAGTTTGTGTGCGCAGGCGAACACAATAGTCCTTGTTCTTGTTTCTAAGTGATGGTGTTTTGTCTCGAAATGACGTCACAGCTTGCTTGGGACCATGGCGCTGTTTGATAGCTTTTCCCCACACACCAAGCATAACGGAATCGGTGCAGTCGGATCCCAGGTGAAAGTGAATCCAAACGAAAGATAACATTCACCGTACTGCCTTGAGCTCACAGTTTTTTTTTACCACCACTCGTTCTGGGCTTTTCATCCGGGTTAGACGGTTGCCCAGGGCCCAGTAGTTCAGAGTCTGCATTTTTCTTTTTGAAATATTTCTCCATCGCCGTTCTTCACCACAACCTCTCCCGCGCATCATTTAATTCTACTATTTTAAATTAACAAGGTAATTATTGCGCTACCTACTGCCACCCACTGGCATGGAAGAGTATTTCATTACTAGGCCAGCCACTATATTGCAGGCTCAGACGCTCAACAATGGCAAATTATTTGCGGCAACTAAATTATATTTCTTTGGACCGATTAAGTGAAATTGGAGATTTTCCCACGGCACACCTGACGATCTCTCATGGCACACTAGTGTGCCGCGGCACAGTGGTTGAAAATCGCTGCCTTAGCCCCTCCCATCAGTGTATTAATGGGTGAATGATGTCATGTAGTGTTAAAGCACTTTGAGAGGTCGGAAGACTAGAAAAGCGCTATACAAGTACAGGTCCATTTACCATTTACTGTGGCTCGTGAATGCTGCATTGTTTAATTTGTATATGTTATGTAAATGAGAGGGTTTGATACTGTATTGAAAAAAATAAACAATATGGCGTTTACGAGGACAGCTGTGTGTTCTCTTCCTATTTTCAACAGCTGTCATAACTACGACAACAACAGACGCATTCGGCTGGAATTCTCCAGTTAACAGGGTCACTTGTTAAACCGTAATACCGGGGCTTAACCCTCTGGGGTCTAAGGGCATTTTCCCGATTTCTACATATTTTCTTAAATTCACCTTTAAAGGTACTTGCATATGACACATACCCATGTGTTGTATATGATAATTTGCAGAACAAACTCAGCTATCTATATAATGAGGCACCAATTGTCCTAAGGCACTGTGTACAGGCATAATTTGGCCATAAAGCTGAAAAATTGAAGTCCGATTTTGTTTATTCTTCAAATCTCTTGTGAAAACATATCTTTAATCATGTAGACAAACTGTTTTGGTGCCTGAAATTGGTTTACCAAAGTCTTAGGTTCACAACATTGGTGGACTATACGGATAAAATAGTAGATAAATATATAATAAATGTCAAGAACCAAATTTTGTAATATCGTTTTTTTGAGTAGAAGTGATGTCTGTCACTCTACTTCCACCAACTGTTAGAGGGACTGAGATCAAATGGCACTGAGTAATTACTTCACACTACAGATCAAGCTTCATGGGATGTGTGCAAATGAAAAATGAACATTACAACCGTTTTTGTTTTCAAACAAAATATGAACTATATCGCTGAAAGTACGTAGCTAACTGTAAACTTTCTCTTCGCTACTTTCTCTCTTCTCTCTGAGCTCTCGCATGCCGACTGAATGAAAATTGCAGTGTTTCTGTAGCGTAAGGTGGTGGGTAGGTCCTTAATGATTGTCCATTGATGAGTTTCAACAAAAATGTTGACGGACACATGAATCCACAAATGACAGTGAGAGGCGGAGCTCGACATCCACGTATCACACGACACGTCCAAGCTCCTGGCGTGCTGTGTGAGTCACGTACGACCTCGTGAGAACTAGGACACGGAAGTGGAGAGTATACGGTTCCGTAGACATCTTAACCATATTTCTGTGCCGTATTATCAATTACCAATTAATTTAAACCGTGAGTAAACACTGCGAAAATGCGCCAGCGCGTGCGTCATCCCCAGAGAGTTAAACACTGATGTTTTGAGTGTAGCCCTGAATATAATTTCAAATGCTGTGAAGCGCAACAGTTTATACATAATATAACAAAAACATTTTGTAATGACCCCTCAAACATAAGACATGTAATAGAGTCAGGATAGTTTACAGTTTAATAATCAACTTTATTGTCCAAAATGACATCTGTGCAATGACAGTTAATTTCATAATTTATCTCTCGTCCCTACATTTGTATTTTGTGTGTAGTTCATTTTCAAAGAAAGAGCCAAAACGCACAATAAACAAATTGATGGCATTATTATTACTATTGGAATTGTGTATAGATAGACCCAATAATCACCGTCAATGCCACAGCTCTTCTCCGTGAATCGCCACCTTAACGTGGTGGAGAAGTTTGAGTGGCTCAGTGATCCTGGGATCTATGTTGTCCGGGGCATCAGCCCCTGGTAGGGTCTCCCAAGGCAAACAGGTCTCAGGGGAGAGCCCAGACTAAGAGCAGTTAAAAAAAACCCGATGAACAGCAGTCCACGGTCCTCAACCCCCTCGCCCGGACCAGGGAAACCGGGGAACCAGGAACAAACTAATTTTGTTATTTGGTAAGGACCTACAGAGGTCAGGAACACTGAGGAATTATACCCACTTGTAATAGTGTGTCACTGTATACACCTTGGTGGGCATGATGCTAGCTGGGGGCAGTTATGGCATTTTGTTGGTGTGATTGCGATTGAATGAGGGCATTGCCACTTTAGAGTCTCCACACTGAATCTAACTGAGCCACATTCGGGCCAGTTTTGACATTTTTGAGGTGAACACGGCCCAGTGATGGCAGTGTCGGCAGCCGGAATGGGGCCAGTGTATTCGGCCCGATTCTGGGGCGTCATTCATCCCGAATCTTAGCCGAGTCGGCAACCGGAACCAGCCCGACGCGTTTCTTCCAGCGTGCCGGGCTTAAACCGCAGCCGGGCCAGGTAATTTTGGCTACCTGGGATGTGACCAGATCCGTCTCAAATAAATAATAATAATAATAATAAATTTAATTTATAACGCACTCTTCATTCATAAGAATCTCAGAGTGCACAGAGCCAGTACATAGTACATAGTTAAAACATAGTTAAAACAGACTATATTTAAAAACATAGTTAAATCAGACTATAGTTAAAAACATAGTTAAAAACAGACTATATTTAAAAACATAGTTAAAACAGACTATATTTAAAAACATAGTTAAAACAGACTATAGTTAAAAACATAGTTAAAACAGACTATAATAAAGAAAGAAATAGCTGACAGATTTAACACAGATTAAAAAATGCCTTCCTGAATAAAAAGGTTTTTAGGCCAGTCTTAAAAGAGTCCAGTGTCTGTGTTGCCCTTATGTGTTCAGGGAGACTGTTCCAAAGCCGCAGTGCTGCTGAGCAAAAGGCCCGGTCCCCCATGGTGTGGAGCTTGGTGTTGGGGACCCGAAGGAGCGATCTGTTTGTGGACCTGAGGGTGCGGGTGGAGGTTTGGGGAGTGATGAGTTCCTGTAGGTAGGGAGGTGCATGTCCGTTTATGCATTTATGGGTGAGTAGTAGGACTTTGTAATCAATCCGGAATGAGACAGGGAGCCAGTGTAGTGAGTGTAGGATGGGTGTTATGTGCTCATGTTTACGGACTCTCATCAGGATCCTGGCAGCGCTGTTTTGAATGTATTGTAGTTTTTTGATGTTCTTGGCAGTGACCCCGGTGAAAAGTGAATTACAGTAGTCCAGTCTTGAGGAGATAAAGGCGTGGACGAGCTTCTCTGCGTCTGACAGGGTTAAAGTTGGGCGGAGTTTGGAGATGTTTTTAAGATGATAAAAGGAGGTTTTGCATAGGTATTTTATGTGGTCATTAAAGGTCAGGTGAGGGTCAAACCTAACTCCCAGATTGGTAACTGTGGAGGAGAGGGGTATGACCTGACTGTCAAAGGTGAGATGAGTCATGGAGGATGACTGAACCTGGTGTGGAGTGCCAACAAGGAGGGCTTCGGTTTTGTTACTGTTTAACTGTAGAAAGTTGTTGCTCATCCATGCCTTTATCTCCCCAAGACAGGCGGTGAGACATGACATGGCTGCAGAGGGGCTTGGGGCAGTTTTTATGTAGAGCTGTGTGTCATCAGCATAACAGTGGAAGGGCATCCTATGTCTGCTGATGACACGACCGAGGGGGAGCATATAAATAATGAAGAGGATGGGGCCGAGGACCGACCCTTGCGGAACACCACAGGAGACAGGAAGTAGTCTGGACTTGCATCTTCCCAGTGAGACATATTCAGTTCTGCCAGAAAGGTAGGACTGAAACCACTTGAGTGCAGAGTCTGATAGTCCGATGGCGGTGTGGAGGCGCTCTAGGAGGATAGTGTGATCCACTGTGTCAAATGCAGCAGTCAGGTCCAGGAGGATGAGGAGTGAGGGTGATCCTGCATCGGCTGTCATCAGCAGGTCATTCGTAACCCTGAGCAAAGCTGTTTCAGTGCTGTGGGCTGAACAAAATCCTGACTGGAAGGTTTCAAATAAGTTGTTGTGTTTGAGGTGGTCCTGAAGTTGAGAAGCAACTACCTTCTCTAACACCTTGGACAGGAAGGCAAGGTTGGAGATAGGCCTGAAGTTGGCTAAAACCTCCGGGTCCAGGGTGGGCTTCTAGAGAAGGGGGCGGATGACAGCAACCTTGAGAGCAGCTGGTATACAGCCCGACTGAAGGGAAAGGTTAACAACTTTGGTGATGAAAGGACTCAGAGTGGGGATATGTGATTTGAGTAGAGCAGTGGGAATGGGGTCCAGGGTACAGGTACAGGATTTCATTTTTCTGAGGATTTCCTCAACATGGCTCTCCTGAACCTCAGCGAGATGTAGAGGAGACAGCACACTCGCAGATAAGGTGATGGTGTCAGAGGGAAGCAGAGATGGAGAGCTGGACATCAGAGAGCGAATGTTGTTGACTTTGGATCTGAAGAAGTCAATGAAGCTGTTGCATTGCTCCTCTGTAGCCTCAGTTGAAGAGGATGGTTGTGGCTTCAGGAGATGGTTTATGGTCGAAAAAAGCTGTTTAGAGTTGCCTGGGTTTTCATTGATTAAGCTGGAATAGAACTGTGAGCGAGCATCTTTAAGGGAGTTGGAGTAGGCCCTTTGATGCTCACGGAAAGCCAGTTTATGGACAGTGAGCCCAGAGTGTCTGCAGCGTCGTTCCAGGACACGCCCAGCTGTTTTTATTTTCCGCAGCTCATCTGTGAACCAGGGAGCGGAGCGTGAGAAATTTACCTCACGTGACTTGACAGGGGCATGGAGATCAAAAACACTGCTCAGGGATGTATTATTGAGTTCCACTAATTCATCCATTGATGCAGAGGCTGGGCAGGTGATGAGCTGGAGATCCATGGTCATAGTGGCTGAGTCAATGCTTTTCCAGTTCCGGAAAGACATTTGATGCTTAGGTCTAGTAGTAGGCAGCATAAAAGTCAAGGCCATTGAGACCACCTTGTGGTCGGACACACCAAGATCATAAACCTGTAGGTTACTGATGGCAGCAGAGTCAGTGATAACCAGATCCAGAGTGTGCCCCTTGGTGTGAGTAGGAACCTCAACATGCTGCTGCAGGCCAAGACACTCAAGCACACTCTGCAAACTGACAGGAGGGGTTGTCCACATGGATATTTAAATCACCAACAATGACAATGTTAGTTGACATAGTGCAGAGTGAGGTGAGGAGATCACTTATCTCAGGTATAAAAGGTGGGTTTGGTTTTGGAGGACAGTATATGAGAAGCACTGTCATGGAGTATGGAGATTTGCATTTGAAGGCCAGGCATTCCATAGAGGAAAGATCAGGCATTGGCAGAGGAGATAGATTTAGTTCAGCCCGGTGCATGATGCTAGTCCACCACCACGACCAGAGCTGCGGGCTTTCTCCATGTGGTTATAGCCAGGGGGGCATGCTTCATTAAGCACGGAGTAGTCCCCTGGTTTATGCCAGGTTTCTGTTAGGCACATGAAGTCAAGCCCTTTGTCCAGAATATGGTCATATATGAGGAGTGATTTATTAGTGAGGGATTGTGTGTTCAGCAGCTCCATGGTGGTAGGAGACAGAGCTGGGAGTGGAAGTCTCTGCAAGCTCCGTAATACACTGCGATCCACTCCATGTTTTCCATTGTGCCTGGTATTGGGTAATCTCACAATGTTTCCGACGATGACTCCTAGGTTTGTTTTGCTTCCTGATTCCACGTTGAAACCGCGGCGCGAACCTCTATGGATGTAGTGGGGTCCGTTTCTCAGAATCCCACACTCCCGACAGCAGGCTATGAACCCCTTGTCGGGTGGAACCATGAAGCGGCGCAAACGCCACAACTGCGGGGCGGTGTATGACGTCATTGCCAGCACCGATGTCAGAACAGAACACAAAACAAGCCACGCCAATTTGCAACGACTCCAATAGAGCAGGTGGGCTCTCAGTTTCATTGGTCAGTCCAAAGTCCGCCGTATTCCTATTGGATTCCAACACGGGAGGTAGGCTCTCAAATTAATCCCGACCGTATTCCAACACGGGAGGTAGGCAAAAGTCTGTCGTATTTCAACTCAGGGAGCAATCACAATACATAAAAAAACAAACTAAAACAGGGTTGAATAAAATAACTATAAAAAGTCACATCAATAAAAAGTCACATAAATCACACAAGCGGTAGCAAAGTGTCAAGAGGAGTGGTAGCCAGCGTGCGCCAGCGTACCCATCATGCACTGCGAACTTCAATCAACCATATGAAAATCCTTAAGACCTTGATAATGCTTCATTGTGAAGATTGTAGGAATTTGTAATAGGGCGGCGATGTGGCGGCTCTTTGAATTTCGATTCTTCGCCATGAACAAATTAACTGATGTAACTTGACTCCACATGATCAGATCCTTTCCAAAAGTCACATGTTTAATACTCTAGGCCTGAAGACGTATACAGCCCAATTTTTAATCAGTCATAGCGCCACCTACTGGTAACAAGCCTCCACTCGAAAATTGGATACCCATACTAAAAAGGGTATTTCTCTGCAACACAAGGTTTATTTTAATATTTTTTGGTTTTATTATAATGGGAACACTTGTGAGATTCATTCAGATGTGTAAATATCAATATATATGTTACTGGTTAAGAGTAAATGAAGACAGCACACAGCAAAAATAAAAAAAGCACTTTCAGGATGATTATCCCTTTAGAATGATGTAGCTGCTAGGTTTAAACCTCTACCAAATAGTAGCACAATATGTGAACACTCTCTGCAAAGGTTGACTAAATAAAGTGAAGCAGAAAAAAATTAGAGAGTTCTTAGAACAGACAGTTCAGGCGAGGTCTCCACAATGGCCATTTAGCACAATGTGTGCCATTTGAATTTTCTCATGTACCAAACTATATATTTCACTTGTATATCACTCAATACATCCAAATACAGCAGTTTTGGGATTTTTTTGGAACATTGAAACAGACCTATATATTCCCATTCAAAAATAACCAGGTGTGTAATAGGGATTTTCTCCTCGCCAGCTGCTTATGGATACGCACGGCGATAACTCAGCAACGGATTCGTCAATTTCTGTGAAAGATACCTCCACTGAATCGTTAGAGCCTATAAAATTGAGCTATACCCACCAAAATGAGATTGACAGCACTGTTAGCCAATCAGAATCAGCAAGGAGCAGTCCTCTGTCAAACGCTTACTCCGATTCGCTGAAATTCTCTCCCACCCCACGTGGGTAATCTGACACTAAACAAGCCAGGAATGATTTCCTCTGCAACACAGGAAGTACATCAACATGTAGCAATGCGGAAATACCGAGCTAACCGAGGATACTGGCTCATATCAACGAAAGTGAGCGATATTTTTCAACAATCGCTTGCAAAATAATCTTTTGATGCTTGGTTTCGTTGGCTGATATCTCGCTGATGCTGTGTGGTAGAGAGATTTGATTGATATCATTTGAATCCGTGGACTGTCTGCGTTCTAGAGACGTACCGTGTTTGTTTTTAGCACAAAGCTAACTAGCTCACGAGTGACAAAGTTGGCGAGTGGCGGACGCTTTTGTGAAATATTAATATTGATATTTGGTCAGTCATGTAGTTTGTGTTTGAGTTGTTTGGAGCTTGTACAACTGGCTTATATATTATTGTAGCCCAGGCCATGCTCTTTTAATATGATTTTTAACATCACATATATTCTTTCGTGATGAGGGACATTATTCCCAATTAAATTGAGACGGGCCCGCTTGAGCCCGAGGGAAGATGTCCATAATGCTTTTGGTTTTTCGTGAAACGCTGTTGCCTAGCGACATATTCTTCGGCGTGAAAAACAAAGGTGCTTTTAAGGGTAAAATGTTTTTCAAAACACACATTTAAAGTCCTAAATGTATAGTCCTGATATGATTTTTATGTTTCAGAGTCAAAATTTAGCTCGATAGAGCCCCCTACCAAACGTCAATGACGCAGCCCTTGCAGTATGTTTGACATAGATTTACTAAATTTGGTTAGCACATGTATCATATGTAGACTTAAAAAAAAAGTATCTTGGGGTCATGCTCTTAACCTAACCGGAAGTCGGCCATTTCTAATTTTGTATGAATTTCTCGTGTACTTTTTTCCATATCCAGCCGATGTACTTTAACAAACTCCTCCTAGGTAAATCATTGGATAGACTTCAAATTTGGTCAGTACAATCTAAAGACCTTAGTAATTAAAAGTTATCAAAAGTTTGTTGTTTCGCGAAAGGCTGTTGCCATAAAAAACGAATGTGTGCTCATAAAAATGCTCATAACAGACTCAAACATAGCACACACATTTAAAGTCCTAAATGTAGTCATCAGATATGATTGTAATGCTTTAGAGTGGTCATTTGGCTCGATAGCGCCCCTTACAAAATTTCAAAGATACAGGCCTCGCTATAAAATGTGGTAGGAGCATGTATCACATGCAGATTTAAATAAAAGTATCTTGGGCCATGCTCTAAACCCAACTGGAAGTCAGCCATTTCAAATTTCGCATGAATTTCTCATGTTTTTTTTTGTCATACCCAGGCGCTGTACTTGAGGTTTCATGTAACAGCGTGGACGTGGTGTGGCGGCCATTTTACATGGTTCGCGATCATACATCAAGCTGTTGTAACTCAACTGTACTTTGTCAAAACTGTCCCAAAGTAGACATGCTTGATGAGAATCATGGCTTGAAGACTTCTGCATACCAAAATGAACTCACAGTCATAGTGTCACCGACAGGGAAACCATGGGCATACGCAGGGTTTTCAGAAATACAGAGGTCCAAACACTGAGCGCACTAGGGGCGTTCAGGCTGAGACCTTTTGCAGCCCATACATGTGGTGTCCCTTCTCTAAATATATCTATTTAAAAATGTTTGGAAAGCTGAAATTATCACAGTAGTTTTAAAGCCATGTCAGTAGGCATTAGTATAAATTACCTGAAAAGCAGTAAACAGTGAGATTCACGTTGAATTATGCAATGAATGATCTAAACTACATTCTGAAAATGCAGAATAGGCTAAAACAGTTCACAAAACATCTGCCAATGAAAGCTCAGTGTTTAATTTAAGTGTTCGACAAAGAGCAAATTTACCCCACTTTTCTCTTTCAACCTCTGTATTCACTGCACGTCCTTTTCTCCTCTTTGACTCCTCACTTGTCTCCCTTGCCAACATTTATTACTATAATACCTTCAGACCCTCCAGCACAAAGACACAGTGGGTTTAGAGACCTGCATTTACTTTGACAGTCTGTTATGTTACAAACACTAGAGCACATTCACACACATTACATTTTTTATTTTTTTTTAATCTTTACAGGCTTTAATCTCAAATAGTATTCAGAAATACACAGAAAACATTTAAGGTTTAAGCCCCTGCAAAATCGCTCGACGACGCCGCTGCTCCACGCAGGAAATATCGTCTAACCCGTGTACGCAGTGTCTGATGATCAAACAAGTGGAAGGTCACATCAACCAGCATCCAGCAAGTACCCTCGATGTGCACAAAGGTGCGAGGGCCCGACCAATTCATGGGTTTATGGTGCATCATTTTGGTATTTTGATAAATGTAACACATTTTTATATTAATTAATATCAATTAAATCTAACAACTAACTTTCGTCAGAAACATAGGCCTATTCAATTGTAATTAATTTCCAAGCATGCTGCTCAGAGTAATCGCAGTGACTGCCAACAGCATCGGGTCTCTCCCTACTACAGCCTTGCTTATAACAGAGCTAACGTCAACGGAGGTTCCATTGAGTTACCTAATGATCGTTCAAGCTCCAAACAGTATAAATGAGTATTAGGCTAAGGTAAATTATAACAATATAAGGTTTTTTTCAAATGTAATGTTTAGTTTTAGTTGAGAAACTTGAATAAACGCAGTTGTTTGAAGATGTTTCCACAGCAATATAAAATAGATAGTAGAGATGTAATGATGGCCCGTTTAACTTTGTAACACTAAATCCAAGCAATTTATAATCTTTTAATTTTCTAATTGTCTGTTTTTATGCAAATAACAAAAAGGATAACATTTACAAAGTTTGACATTTTTATTTCATCCAGTTGTCCAAATCCCTGTTTATTGTATTTATTTTATAGTAGGCCTACATTTTCTTCTTAATGTCAAGCGCTGGTAGTGTCAGTTCACTGTGGCTCCTCCATGATCAGCTAGGTACCCTGGAACTTCAACTTACTGAACCAAAGTGTCCATGTACTCGTTGTCCAACATGAAAATGGTCAGCCTCCTTACTAGAATCCCAAAGTGTGCCTTGCACATTTAGGATTGAGATGTTATCGAATTGTTTGTGGAATTTCGGTGGTATTTTCTTCCTTGGGGTAGTGTCCCTCTCCAATCAACCAAGCATCAAAAAACAAATTATTCCTCCATACCACCCTCAGTAACTTCCAGAGTCATCTCCTGAGCCTTTCACAATACTTGGCATTCCATTCACCTTGTATGGAATGCTGTTTGGCTCTGGGGCTGATTTTCCTGTCCCCCTCTTTGTCAGGTGCCTGGAGACTCTGCAAACTGGTTTGACTCTTGCACCAGCCTTTCCCCTGTCTTACAAGTTTGCCCTGTGTGTTGCACATTTATGGTAGGTTGCAAGCATTCTTTGTCTGATGTATCTTTGGACCCCCCTCTTGAATATCTTCCCACATCTGCAGAACAAGGAACATTTTCTTTTGTTTTTTTATGAGCAGTCATAGTAATGATGTTAACAATGCACAGGCAATGTAGTGATATTCAATTCAATTCATTTTTGTATAGCCCAAAATCACAAATTACAAATTTGCCTCAGAGGGCTTTACAATCTGTACACACTGACATCCTCTGTCCCAGAACCTCTCATTGACTCAGGAAAAACTCCCCCCCAAAAAAACTTTCAACAGGGAGAAAAATGGAAGAAACCTTCAGGAGAGCAACAGCGGAGGATCCCTCTCCCAGGATGGACAGAGCACAAAAATAGATGTCATGTGTACAGAATGAACAGCATAACAGAGTTACAACACGTTCAATTCACATGACAGAAATGATTCATGTAATAGTAGCAGTAGGTGACGGGGAGGACCACAGCAGGACGCAGGACCAGGGTCCAGATTTAACCACGATCCACAGAAACCTGCGAGGCGAGAAGGCACAAAGACTTCAGAGTTAGTAATGTGCATTAATGGTGCATGAATTCATACAGAAGGTAAAATAGAGAAGAATGATATCCCTGCAATTGTGGTCTCGACTAGTTTTGAAATAAAATCATCTTAATCCACTGATAGTACTCTTTGTCTGAGACCGGACCAAGACCAATCCTGAGAACTACAACACTGCAAAGTCATAGTTATCCCTGCACTTGGTCTAACCCAATGATATCACTAATTATGTCACCCAGTGTATTGTTAAAAAAAAGAGGTCTGGAACCCCCTCTTTTTGTTACTGGAACACATGGTGGGTATGTAAGTAGCAAAGAAAGAAAATGACTATTTATGAAATGCGAGATTCAACCAATTAACAATAACAAGTTCATACTGGTCCATGTTTTATTTTAACCAAAAACATTAATTATATATGAACTGTAACCAAACATACTACAAACCCAGGATAGTATGTGTCTGCAAGTCACAGATCACTGATGGAACTATGACTAAAAGGAAACAAGAACGAGCATAGTTAAATAGTAAGCAATATGGCAATGGTGGTGAAAATGGGGACAAAAGATGTGTTCTAAACCACTTTCTCACACAGCCTGCTAAGCCATGGGTAATGCATGTACACTGAGCTTCTCTAGAAACATTAACTTTTAATGGCTGCAGAAGGAGAGTAAAACATCCCATAAAGTATTAACTATATGTTTGCTACAATCTCACAGTGAAGATCTATATTAACAGTACAGGCATGCATTACCCATGACCAGCGTTGAAAACTAATAGTGCAATACAAGCTAAGGGACATAGTTATGTGGATAGTGGTAGCAAAGTATAGTAGTATGTTACCATCTACTGCGTACACCAGAATAGCATATAATATGCTTTAGTAATAAGTCATTAATAAATAGAATTAAGTACCAAATTTTACTTTAAGACACACACACACACACACACACACACACACACACACACACACACACACACACACACACACACACACACACACACACACACACACACACACATGTGTTATGACAACTGACAAAATGACTAACAATGCCAAAAACATATTTTCCTTGTGATTTATAACAGAAATAAAGAGAGAAATTTAAGAAGATAGAGAGCAGGGATGAGGATAGAATAAGAATGAAAGTAAATATTAGTCTATTTTCTCTCAAAAACAGGGTGAGGCAGAGTAGGAGAGGTTAGGGAAAGAGACAGAAAGAATGAGTGCAGATATTAGTACATGTATTGTGACTCATGGAAGAAGAAGCTGTCTCCTTGATTTAGGGTTCTCTCATCTGCTGCTGTGCCGCAAGCTCCTTGTGTGTGTTCGTACATATTTGTTTGTGTAGTGTGTGTTTGCATGTATGTGTGGACGTCTAATGTTTTAGTAGCTGACTCAACAGACCATTATTAATGCTTTTTCAGTTTTGCAGAACTGTTCTCAGCATTCAAATGGTGGCCATGTTTAACAATGTTTTTGTTTATGGGTGACCATGGTTGTGGTGCTTTTGTATAGTCCTACACATAAGTGACTACAGTCTTAAACACAGTTGTTATTTCAGCCAGTTTTCATAGAGCAGCTAATGGGTTTATATTTAGGAAACTGTATAACATTTTGGGGAAAATCTTACTTGCTTTCTTTTTGAGAGTAATGTCATGCTTTTCCTCTCTCATAACCATCACCATTTATCTTTCTTTTTCTCTCATTCTCATCTTGTTTCGAATCTCTTCTCTTCTCAAAGCTGAGCTTTGTAGGCTATATAGGGGTGAAGGTGAAACTAACTAGCAGGCAACACTTGCAACTGTTTAACTTACCACACGGGAGCTATTCGTCAGATGATCTCTGTCAGGGTGATGAATGTCATTGAACTACAAGCAGTCCACTAGTTGACCTGTCTTACCTGTCTCATGCTTCCAATAGATTCAGCTGCCTGTCTGGTTTCTGGAAGTTGTTGATATAATCTAAGAACCACCGAGTTCAGTAAGATCACCTTCTTCACCACTTCACCAGGCACACAAGCAATGAAGGTGGTCAGATTTTCTGTTTATGTTCAGTTTGAATTAAAATCAACAAGGTGTAGTTTTAGGGAAGTTACATGCTGTATGTTTAGCCATCTGTCTCCTTTAGTGCAGGGAACCAGGGTCAGTCAGCATGTTTTGGTCTCCTGCCACAAATGTCGGATCCATTTCAAAAAGTTGCTGCACCCAACTGTTACTCTCCAAGAATTGGTTAAAGCCTGTAAATCACTGTAGCTTAGGGTTTTTTCCTGTCACCTCACTGTCCTCTAGTATGTGTTGGGTCATTTTTGCCTTTATTTGACAGTCAGACAGAATAGTTGCCTTATGACAAAGCACATCTTTATGATCTGTGGTGTGCACAAAAAGCCATCTGTTTGATGCACTGTAATTGTTTTGGTACAAAGACAAAAACTTAAGAAAACAATCTTGAGAGCCAAGGTAACAATCTGTAAATCTAAAGATAGATGCAAATAAAAGACAACTCCTTTGCTCTCCCAAGACGATTTAAACTACCATCTACCTCTTAATTCAAGAATATACCACTGTATCTTTTATCAACAAAATGTGCTATCTTTTTCTGGCCACCTAGAAACATTATGATTATTATTTGTTCCGCAATATGTCTAGTTTTGAAAATAACTTCTGGTTGTGTGGTTGTTAATGTAACAAAAAAGAGAGAGGGAAGACATAACCCTCCCCATTTTATCTGCACTGCAGGACTATCAAGTCCATCAAAACCACAATTAATGAATTAATAAAAAAGACATTCAATATGTGGCAATATTCTTTAGTATATATCATTTTAAATTATTTGTGTGAACATGAATAAAAATTTGGTTAATATTCATATATGGTGGTAAGTTGGATAAAAAAATATTGCTATTAACCAAAACGCCAATCGGAGGAAATTCAAAGCTGTTACAATGCCCAACCAGTTAAAGAGGCAAATTAGGATTAGGACAAATCCAGGTGTAACATAGTTGAAAAGGTTCAAATTAAATCCCGCTAAATGGGAAAAAAAAAAAACTATGCCACATTGCTGTCGTAAATGTGAACCTGCATTGAATAGTAGATGCAAAGGACTATGGGTAATCCTCAATGCAACGGAGGACTCGCCACTAGGTAACGTGTCTATTGATGTCTGTGGACAATATAATGTTAACTAACTGAAAAAAATACATAAAAGTTGAGCTGGCTTTATTTGTTTGGATAGTATTTGTCCTAGATTATATTTGCTATGTTTTCATTCAGTTAACCATTAAACCAGTAAAAATGTATCCAGTATAGCTAGCTAACACTAACGTGATGCCGTCTTTCTAGACAGAGCATGCGCTGTGTCCACAAGATGACCATACTATGTTGTCCTTTTGTTACGAATGCAGATGTGGCATAAACCTGATGTTACCTCAAGCCTGACCAGCTCCATGAGATTCATTTAGCCAGGAGACATCTCACAGAGGTTACATTGGTGCCGTGACTCGTCCATGACTACGCCGGACTGGGCAGATGTCTTCTCAACGCTGCATCGTTTTGGGTCGGCAATTATTTCTTCAGTGTATCTGACTGTCAGGTTTATTTAGCTAACAACAGCCATATTCCCTTGAGACTGTATGTGACTGAGTGAGTATTTTGCTGTCAAGTATGAGTCTCAACAAATTTGGTACCTCCGATATGACTCCTCTCAGTCTTGGCAGAGGTAAAGGGCTGTGCGTTACACCTGTTCCATTTTCACTAGGTGACCATCAGGTGGGGGATAACACAACTTTTGATGAGGATTCGGTGCACAGTCCTTTCAGACGTAGGGAAGTAGTGACACCTCACAGTCAGCCTATAGTCGAGTTACATCCACCACAGTGCACTAGTACATCAGTTCCAGACCCTCCTCTTGATGAGGTGAGACTAGTTGACCAAATGAGCACTATCGTGCAGCAGATAGGGCAGCAGATAGCTGATAGCATTATGTCACGCCTCAACACATCAAGTCCTACAGCTTCTGTGCATACAAATCATGAAAAAACATGCCACAAAAATGAGTCCAGCCGCACACGGGATCTCTCCCAAGTCCAGCTGGTAACTCAGAGAGAAGTCAAGGACCCACCTGTATTCCGAGGGGAGAGTTCGGATACGCTGGCCGTTGATGAATGGGAGGAATCAATGAAAAAATGACATCAGCAAGAGTGGCATTCAGCTCGAGAATGAGGCTGAGGAAATTCTCATCCACCTGAGAGGCAGAGCAAAGGACGTTGTGAGATTTGGAATAAGAAACGGTGAAGTTGATGTCCGGCATAACCCATAGGCCATCTATGCACTCCTGCGCAGACTTTTCAGTGCGAGCCATTGTTCCTCTGGCTGACTTTTATTCCACTATGCAAAAAGAACAGGAGGATCCATATGGGTATTGGCTTAGACTGAACCGAGCTGCAAGTTGTCTTGAAGAGCAGGGTAAAATATTTGACAACCCCAGTGTTGAAGTCACACGAATGTTCACTAATGCTACTTTAGTTTCAGACATCCCCAAACAGAAAAAGACTGCGAGTCAAGAGACCTCTACTCTGGAGAGGTTAATTGGAATGCTAGAAAAACTGTTGCTCCAGGGCCCGGGTTATGCTCAAGCCAACAAAAAGCCACATTCCAACAACAGGCTTCCAAAAGTTGAGGGATTAAATGAGACGCCGTGTTTCATATGTAAAGACGGCTCTCACTCTGCCCTCACACACTGTCGAGAGAACAGGCTCTGTTTCCTGTGTCACTTACCTGGCCATCCAAGACGCAACTGCCCTGAGGGAAGATGTTTTTCTCTTTATGGTCAGCAGGAAAACTGAATGATCTGCATGCAGGGGAGGACAGCGCAGATCAAGTGAGTGAGCCTCCCACCTTCGATTTGACAGACATTGATGATTATGAAACATTGTATCACACCTACAGCAGCATAGTGCCGTCACAAAAAACACTGATTGTGCAAGGCTTGCAGAGACTCTCAAAGACTGACAGCCTATTCTACACAGATGTGGCAACTGATGGTGGGCATGTTCTCAGAGCATTAGTAGACAGTGGATCTATGGCATGCACTATAAGTGAGACAGCTGCCACAAAACTTTCAGTCCATCCCTAACATTGAAAATAAATCAGCTGAGGACTTTGTCATTGTTGGCTGTGGGGGTCACCTTGTCACACCGTCTGCCATGTATGACCTCACTGCATCAGTTTATGGCTATAAAGGTGATAATTCCTGTTATAGTTGTGCCAGGCCAAACTGATGAAATGATTCTCGGCAGCAATGCCATCAAGTGGCTCATACCACAGATGAAAGAGACTGTTAGTGGCCAAAACATCACGTCTCCAGTGAACAGTGCTCCAAATGATAAGTTGCCCCATTTAGCATCCCTGCTGTCCTACTCAGAGGAATGGGAAGGCGGTGCAATGCCAAACAGAATCGGCACGGCAAACCTCAAAAGATGTGTCACCCTACAGCCAATGTCTGAACATTTAGTGTGGGCTAAACTGCCTGCATCTGACTTCTCAGCAGTGGGGAGAACAGTCCTCATCAAACCCACCCAGTCTAAGGCCAGGCCTGCACAAATTTTGGTGGGACGAGTTGTTACTTCCTTGTGGGGAAAATGGCTGGGTTCCAGTTAAAATAGTAAATCCCACTGACAAGCCTCTAACCATTAAAGGAAATGCAAAGGTTGCAGATGTGTGTCCCTGTCTTTCTGTGCAGGACGTACCTGAACCAGATCACATCCAATCCAGTGCGCAATACACACAGAGCTCACCACCTGCACCAAGGTCGGAAGAGGAGATATCGCGCATCCTGAGTGACATGGGCCTGCAGGATGTGGACCTCTCATCTTGTGAAGTTTCCCTTGAGTGGAAGGATAAGCTGCTGCAGCTCATTGAGTAGTATGAGTCCACCTTTTCGAAGCACAAAATGGACTGTGGTGAGGCGACAGATTTTGTCCACAGAATCCGCTTGGTCCCACCGTGCCATTATGACAAGTTTCGGACAGCTCTAAATGAGATGGAGGAATTGGGGATAATTCGTAAATCTCAGAGCGAATATGCATCTCCCTTCGTTCTGGTTGTCAAGCCGACTAGTGATCTTCGCATCTGCAATGACTTCAGGTGGTTGAACGCAAGAACAGTGAAGGATGCACATCCGTTGCCTCAGACAGACGCCCTTGCTGCACTTGGTGGCAATGTGTTCTTCTCCACAATGGACCTCACATCAGGGTTCTACTATTTCAGAATGCATGAGGACGACAAGAAATACACAGCGTTTTCCTCCCCATTCGGTCTCCATGAGTATAACAGGATGCCCCAGGGCCTGAGAAACAGTCCTGCCACTTTCATGCGAATGATGATGTCCATCTTTGGCGATTAGAACTTCATAAGCCTGTTATGCTATCTGGATGACCTGATGGCCTTTGCTCCATCTGAACAGGTTTCTCTTGAGCGTCTGCAGATGGTTCTCACGCCTTGCTAACAACTTGAAGCTCTCGCCTAAGAAGTGCCACTTTCTTCGCCGGTCTGTCAAGTTTCTGGGACACATATGTGGAGATGGTGTTAGGACGGATCCAATTCAAGTGCAGGCTATAAATGATGTGCAAGAAGCTGACCTGATGGAGTCTGATGGGAAAACACCTTGTGCTAAGAAAATCTGATATTTCTTGGGAATGGTTCTCTACTACCATCATTTTATTGAGGGATGTTCAACTAAAGCTAAGCCACTGTTCAACCTTGTGGCTGAGCATGCCACACCACACAAAAGAGGGAGAGGCCATAAACCAAAATTCAAAAAAGGCCATGTTAAACTGTCCCCGACCGACTGGACTGATAAGTGCAGGCAAGCATTCATAACTTTGAAACATGAGCTTGTGCACAGTGTCATGTTGGCTCATCCAGATTTTAATGCACCATTCATCCTCGCTGTTGACGCCTCCTTTGATGGCCTAGGAGTTGTACTCTCGCAGTTGCCTCCTGATGGAAAGATTGCCAGACCAGTGGCGTTTCCCAGCAAGACACTGTCACACTCACAGCTGAACTATCCAGCACATCGGCTGGAGTTTCTCGCTCTTAAATGGGCGGTCTGTGACAAATTTAGCCATTGGCTGAAAGGGCGATGTTTCTCGGTCTGGACAGATACTAATCCATTGACATACATCTTGACTAAGCCTAGGTTAGATGCATGTGAACAGAGATGGGTTTCAAAGCTTGCAGCATACAGTTTGGACCTGAACTATGTCCCTGGCACAAAGAATGTGGTTGCCGATGCACTGAGTAGGGAGCCATTTGACCAGTCATGCATAGGCCACCGTCTTGTAACTGAACCTTATGCCTCGTTACTGAACCATGTAAATTGAATGGTGGATAGGACAGTACAAGATGCATTTAGATGTACTACTAACTGCCAGTTGGTTGTTGATCAGTCCGAGGAGGGAGCTATTGTCACTCCACCTCCTCCGCAGGGGTCTCTCTTCACAGGATGTCTCGGCTGTATTGGATGCACATGACTCTGGATGTGTCAGTCAAGTGAGAGCTACAGGACCAGCTATTCTCCAGCTTGCTGATGTCAACCAGATTGATTCGCTACCAAGGAGTGAACTGGATAATCTGCAAGAACAGGATGATGTCTTAGGTAGAGTTTTCTTTTACGTCCAGCGTCGCAGGAGGACCTCTAGGCGTGAACGTGCGGGTGAGTCTCGTGCGGTGATGAAACTGTTGAGACAATTGCCCAAGCTCTCCATAAAGGATGGCATCTTGTACAAGGTGAAGAAAGACAGACAAATGAACATGACAATTATTGTATTCTGAGAAAAGTTCCGGGGAGACAAAGGACTTCTTGAAACGAAAGTTATAATAAAGCATATTTAATAAAGTGAAAAGCGTTGTGATGAGTAAAAATCTCAGCTGAGGGTTCATAAGCCAATGGCAGGCCACAGCCTTTCAACAGTTGCCTGAAAAAGCAGTCTGAGAGAGTTATCTGTCTGTGCGCATTGACCTAAGAGCCTCGAACTGACCAGTACATTTGATAGTCCAGTAAAAATGTGCATCGTCGCCTCTCATTGGCTCAGTTTTGCAGCGTGGATTTGGTTAAAGTTTTATGGCTGTAGAATCGATGATTTCCATTGGTTTAGAATCGGTGCATCGCCTCTTCCAGGCTTACCGGCACTTGAAGTCATCTCTCCTCCCTCTCATATTGTTGAGCTGAACAAACCCCCTCCAGGGGAGTTGCTTATCAGTTTTTTTGGGGCCTGGTAGTGGCCTCAGTCTTCTGAAATCCTCTCTCTCTCCATCACATTACTTATTTACTGGTGTAAGTCATATTATATTATTACAACCTAACAATAGCTTTAAATTTATGATAATACTCAACACAATTCACCAGGTTGTTGTTCCAGACTCCCTGAAGGCCCAAGTCCTCCATGACTCATCTGGTCATCAGGGGCAGACACGCACACTTTCTCTCGCCAAACAGAGGTTCTTTTGGATAGGGAAGGAATGTGACATCATCGATCACGTGAGAAACTGCTTTCGCTGTGTGGTTGGAAAGACCCCAGAGCCTAACAGCCGTGCTCCTCTTGAAAGCATTTGCACCTCTGAACCAATGGAACTAGTGTGTATTGACTTTTGGACTGCTGAGCAGACTGACGAGAAGAGTATGGATGTTGTAGTTGTCACGGATCACTTTTCCAAACTGTCGCACGCATTCCCATGCAAAAATCAGTCAGCGAAGCAGGTTGCCCGCCATCTCTGGAATGATTTTTTCTGCATATATGGTTTCCCTAAATGCATCCATTCAGATCAGGGAGCCAATTTTGAGAGTCATCTCATTAAAGAGCTCCTGGAGATGGCTGGCATCCAAAAATCACATACCACCCCGTACCATCCTATGGGGAATAGAGTTGTTGAGCGATACAACAGGACTCTTGGGAACATGACAAGGGCCCTACTGCCCCAGTCCAAAGCCAGGTGGCCACAAATGCTCCAGATGCTGAAGTTCTGCTACAACTGTACTGAATGCGGGACAACAGGTTTTGCACCTTTCTTTCTCATGTCTCTTTCTCCGCTTCTGCCTGTTGTTGTGTTCCAGCATGCTCTCCCTAATGGTGCTGTTGTTGACCACGATGAGTTTGTCTCTTGCTTGAAACATGACCTGTCTGAAGCTGCACGCATTGCCCGGCTGAACAGTCGGACAGAACAGGCTCGTCAGGCGAAGAACTACAACAAAGCAAAGCAAAAGGGTCACCCCTCACTGTTGGCGACAGTCTTGCTTGCAAATCGTGGTGAGAGGCAAGAGGAAAATTGCAGACAAATGGGAGTACACATTTTATGAAGTGACATCTGTGAGGCCTGGAATCAATGTGTACAGGCTCCCTGTGAGTTTTCTCCCTATGGGAGAAAACCGCGCCTCGGAGTCGAGCTGCTCTTCAGGTACTGGAAGTGGACAATGTGACCCAGTGGTTCCTGTTCAGGACAGTGTGACAAAGACACTTGACTGGCTTCTACAAACTGATGATGAAAGTGATGGGGATGCAACAGCCAGCCAACCCGATTGTTCTCCTGTTGTGTCTGAGCACCCCACCCTCAGAGACTGGAATGACTGTGATGCCACATGCTGTGTGTGAAGTTTTGAATACCTCGGGTCCTTCAGTACAAGCTGCACAGTTGCCTTCCTCTGGGCCCCCTGCTGAATGTGTGGTGTCCCAGGCTGCACCCTCCAGCAGAGGAAGCTCTACATATCCCCTCCCCAAAAACAGGCAACTGACACAGCTAGGGGCACTCACACGGGACCATGTAGTTTGCGCACAGCCGCACAGTTTGCATTAGGGCAGGTAGACTTGTAAAAAACCCAGATCGGCTCATTTGTGAAATGAACAAGCAGATTGTAGATGACTCAGTGTCAGTCGATTCTTTGTTTTCTTTTGTGAGGAACATGTTTTCTGGATAGTATGCTGACTATTTTGAGTTTACTTTTTTACACTTAACTGAGGTATCTCACAGTTGTGTGTCAGAGCAGTGTTTACAAAATGAGGTGTACACGGCATCTTTTGTGTCTATGTTGGTAAGGGGATTGGCCAATCCCTTGCTGACTTAATTCCAAGTGAAAAGTTTATAACTGACTGATTTGAACAGGTTATGCTCTTACGGCTACACAACTAGAGTTTTGTAAATTTTACCTTTTGTGTTTTTTTCTCATGCAATGTGCCCCAATTTAGCAGGATTTATATAACAGTTGAAAAGGTTCAGGTTAAATCCCACTAAATGGGAAAAACTATGTCACCTGCTGTTGTAAATGTGTACCTGCACTGAATAGTAGATGCAAAGGACTATGGGTAATTGTAACTACACACCGCTGTTACCTAGACCACGGATAGTGGGTGAAGTACCCAAGGAGGACGCGAGCGAGAGACAGAAATTGATTGCAACAACTTACCTCTGCCTGTTTCCTCTTCCCATTCATAGTTCCGGGAAATACCAACTGGAGGAAGCGGGTAGGGTGAATATGTGTTGCTGTGTTTATTTAAATATAACTATGGCTTTATAATTTACAGGAAGTATAAATGGGGGTAAATTAATATAGATATTTTGGGGGTTAGTAAAATCGTGTAAATATTTATTGTACATATTTTGGTGTAGATAAACTGACCTCTAGATGGTAAGTCTGGGCTAATTGGAGTCACTAGGGGTATAAAAGAGCTCAATTTGTTTGTCGACAGGAACGGGTGGAGACCAGTAGCGACTGGTGGAACCTTTTGGTTAAATGTAAAGAAAAATAAAATTAGGCTTCATCCAAAACTGCTTTTTGACTCCTGATCGGCTCATTTACCTCCATGGCCACCCTAACAGTAATCCTCAACACAACGGCGGACTTGCCACTAGGTAACGTGTCTATGAATGTCTGTGGACAATATAATGTTAACTGAAAAAGTACATAAAAGTTGAGCTGGCTTTATTTAGATAATATTGGTCCTAGATTATATTCGCTATGTTTTCATTCAGTTAACCTGTTATGAGGGGTAATGTAGTGGACCCAAACGCACGCTCACAGAGCAGGTTAAATCCAACCAAGGACTTTTAGTTATGCAGGTGTAAAAACAAAGAACAAACAAACAAAACAGCCAGAACTGTCCGGCAGATCAAAGTCTCTCCCTTTCTCCACACCAGAGTCGGGAGGGAAACTCAACCGAGCTCTCACCTGGGCACGGTCCGGAAGAACAGTACAACGCGACTGTGTGGAGCCCCGACAGTAAAAACTAGGCACAGGGTCTCGACCGGTGTACTCCATGGTACCCCTCAGGAGACGGCCTCTTCGCTCAGGTAATTCCAGGGATCGACACTGTGCGGCAGGGGAGCAGAAGACAAGCAGCACGGACAGGAACGTCACTGAAATGGTGTTCAGACTCACGTGGAGAGACCAGACTAGTAACCGAACGGACTGACAACGCACCAGGGAAACGCCGTGGTATTCAAGCCAGCTGGCTGCGATCACTGGGATGAGCCACAGCTGAGCCAAATGAGAGGGGCGTGGTAGTGGGCGGAACCCGGGGGTGGAAACTGTAGGCTGACACAAAAACAAAACATCAGCACATGGCCCACAATAACAAAACAGACAGGAAGGGAAAAAACAAGGGAGCACACACTAGGAGCAGACAGGGATCCTAACATAACCATTTGTTTATATATGTTTTATTGCCAGTAAAAATGTATCTAGTATAGCTAGCTAACACTAACGTGATGCCGTCTTTCTAGACAGAGCATGTGCTGTGTCCACAAGATGACCATTCTATGTTGTCCTTTTGTCACGAATGCAGATGTGGAATAAACCTGCTGTTACCTCAAGCCTGACCAGCTCCATGATATTCATTTAGCCAGGAGACATCTCACAGAGGTTACACAGGCATGACAAACAAATTAAAATGTCATTGAGTCATAACTCAATGCATATTTTAACCCTAAATGTAGATTTGTATTTCTTATTTTAATTTTTTTCTGGAGGAGGAGGATTTCATGAAATTGTTGCAAAATTGCAGCAGCGGTCTTAGCACCATTACAACTTTAATTTGAAAAAGTCAAATGATATTGAAAATGTATTATATTGATCTGAAACAGTTTGATAAAGGACACTAAAGGCAGAGCAGGTCGTCCTTCAATCTGAGAATCGCTAGCCCACAGTTTTCCACATCCATGTGTCCTTGGGCAAGACACTTAACCCATATTGCTCCCATAGGCTTTGCCTGCGGTGTCTGAATGGGTGAATCAGTCTCAATGGGCGAATGACGTGTAGTTTTGAGTGGTTGTAAGGCTAGAAAAGCGCTATACAAGTACAAGTCCATCTATTTACCATTTTGGGGGCCACAGCTCGAACTTGGGAGTTTGATAAGAGATATGTATGTACAGCTACACACTGAGCTGTCAAATCTATTGAATATTGGGCTGAATGTTCCTGTACTGTACTTTTTGTTCACTTTTCTTTTTATATATACTAGAAGGCATCGAGGAAAAGTACTCAGTCAATGAATTATTGGATGTTGAAGAGAGAGAGGAAAAGGAAGAGAAAGAGCTCTGCAGATTTGTCAGTATGGTTGCCAGCTGAGAAGTTATCTACTCTCTGCTTTGGGAAAGTAATCAATTTCTGCCTCTTCTGCAAGAAAACAGCTTCACACTTTCTCCGCTGCAGATTTACTGACTCCCTTGGCCATACTTTAGGGAGTTTAGGTCCATCTGAATATAATTTATATGTTTTGGCTTACATTTTTCAAAGTGGACTTATAGATGGTCAGTTGAACCGACTGGAAGTTAATGTAAGGACCTAGGAAGTCATAGTGCCTGTGAAGTATTATTTTTACAATGAGACAAATGCAGTTTACAAAGCAGAGTATGTCACACATTACAAAGTGGCAAAATAATTTTATTTCTTGAGCCTGTTCAGTAAGAAATGGTAAAGGAGAACCTACAAAAATCTCGGTTTGGATGTACACCAAGTTCTTTTAATCAGTCCAGACAAATGCTCGTTTTGCCCCCTCCAGCCAGTGCCTCCAATCCTCCAGGGCCAACTTAACCACCAGGAACTTCCAGTTCTCCATATCGTCGTTCTTCTCTGCAGGGGAGAACCGGCAAACGAAGAAGGTGGAGGGATAACACTTCTGTAAAGCACGGCCCCCATCTCCGTGTTAACGGTATTCACTTCCACAATGACCTTCAACTTTGAGTCAGGACGAATGAGTACAGAAACAGTTGAAGAGGCCTCCTCTGCATTCCAGGAGAAGGGGGTGGAAGGAGAAGTGAGTTTCTTGAGAGGAACTGCCACTCGACTGAAGTCTCCAGTCTTCAAATTTGCCTAACCAAGTAACTGCTGAAATTGTTACACTGATGTGGATTTGAGTCTCTGTCACAGTCTTGATTTTATCTAGGTCCTTTTTCATCTGCCCTCTTTCAATGATGTAGCTCAGGAAGGAAACTGTATTGGAAAACTCACATTTTTCAAGACTTTATTCTCCAGTAACCTCTGGAGAACCTGACAGACATGTATGATGTGCTCTTCCGGGAATCGGGAAAATACTAGGATGTCCTTCAAGTAGACAAAGACGATTTGGTTGATAACTTCCCATACGACATCGTTGACAAGGGCCTGGAACACAACAGGGGTATTAGTGAGGCCAAATACTTAAAATGTCCTACTGGAGTGTTAAGGCGGTTTTCCACTCATCTCCATCTTTGATTCGTTCTTGGTAGGTATTGCGGATGTCTAGTTTGGAGAACATGGTCACTTCCTGGATTCGCTCGCAAGCGGAGGAGATGAGGGGTAGTGGGTATTTTGTGCGATGTCATATAAATCCAGAAACTATACACAGGGAAGGAGAGTATGGTCTTTCTTGGCCACAAATAAAAACCCTGCACCAGGTGGGGAGGAGGAAGGGTGATTATATCTGCCGCTAAGGAGTAGTGTATCTATTTTTCCACTGCCTCTTTATCTTGTCTCAACAGGTTGAATGTTGACCAGTGAGGAAGTCTATGAAGCAATTGTAGGGACAACTAGAACTTTTCACGAGAAATTTGGACTGTGTGGCTGCTACTGCCATAAGACTTTGCATATACGCCAACATTACCAGTAGTAAGATGTGTTATTGAGGTGTCATTTCTGTATTTGTGATGGATGTCTTGAACTTGAGAGCAGCCATTGCTTCATAGACACAGGCCACTGGTTACCATGGTGATTGGGGCACCAGGGTGAAGGGGCAGACTGGATCTAGACTAGGAGTGGATTTTCTACAAAACCATCTGTTAAACCCCAGCTTCCAAGGCAAAAACAGTCAAATCACCAAAATTTAAGTGTGAAATGTGTTTAAAATGTGACGTGACACATACACGCATTCGCGCACGTGCACACGCGCATGCACACGCTCGCGCACACACAGTCACAGTCAGTCAGCCATCTTGTCCTGTTTAACCAAAGCTAGTGCCATGCTAGCATTAAAATCAGTGTGTGTGTCAACATGCACTAATTAGCTCCTATCAATCACCTGTATCCCTGAGAGCGATGACCCCGAACGCCAAAATATGGGTATCATCAGATATATAAGAATCTGGCGAACATGGAGATGTACTTTATATGTTTGTGGGGTTTAGAAATGCGAGCTTCAGAGAAAGTTATAAAAGTAGTAACGTCCCTGTGAGAACATTCTCGTCAGATTTAACATGGAGTCCAATGGAGCAGTTGGTTGGAGTTCATGTTGCTTTCAGGCTCAGAGAAGCACATGTGTAAGTCTGTTGGATTCCGTCATATGTGTACCACAAGCACAAGATTAGCTACATTTTTATTTTCAAATGATGCCTGAAGAGTGAAAATTTTATTTCACAAGATTCTGAAGCTCCTCTCCACGATAACATCACGCACTGATTGAGCTGGGCAATACACACTCATATTATTTTTATTATATTATAAAGTCAGAAAAGGTCTGAAAAAAGGATAAAACATAAACGCTGACAGTTCAAAAAGTGTAAAAGAGATCAAAAAGCTGAATTATATAGTAATAGTTGAAGATGCTGTAAACATTTAAAACTTTAAATGGTGTCTGTAGCTGAACGTTTGCAGAACTTTTAAGCTTTTAAAGTTGAAGAAGTTTAAGAGGATTTGAAGATTTTCTCTATAGGATCCCATTCAAAATAAAAATCATGAAAAGCTTAATAATTCAAATAGTTGAAAAGTTAGAAACACATGAAAAGTCAAAGCACCCCTCTCCTGAAAGAGCTGAACATTTTGATAGCTGAATAGTTTCTGTAGCTGAAAGTATGCTGAAGTAGTGGAAGTTCAGAAATCGTATGAAAGAAATAGTGGAATAACAATTAGTTTTAAGTGCTGTTTTGAAAGTGGCGAGTCACGGAGAATGTCTGAGGTGCTGGGGGAGAGAGTTCCAGAGGGAAGGCTGGGGTGCAGCAATAGAGAAGGCCCCGCACCCCCCATCCCCTCCGGTCCGATGCTTGGACAGAGTAGGGGGGGGGTAAGGAGGTTGGCGTCAGCAGATCTAAGGTTGCGGGTGGGAGCGTGTCGGTGCAGGAGGTCAGAAAGGTATGAAGGGGTTTAGGGTTGTGAAGGGCTTTGTATGTGATGAGGAGAATCTTGATCTGTATTCTTTGCTTAACAGGGAGCCAGTGGAGGTTTTGAAGGACTGGGGTGATGATGGGAGAGCAGATGGGCAGCTGAGTTCTGGATGTATTGTAGTTTGTTGAGGATTTTGGTGGCTGTGCTGTAGAGGATGCTGTTGCAGTAGTCCAATGAGTGATTGGACTACTAATGGTGATGAAGACGAGGATGAGTGTTTCAGCAGCTGAAGAGGAGAGGGAAGGGCCTTCTTTAAGATTAAAGAAGGTGGGTTTTATGATGTGCTTGACGTGGCGTTCAAAGGAGAGGGTTGGATCGAAGATGACACCAAGTTTACAGATGTGTGTGGAAACAGGAACAGTGGTGCCATCGATGCAGAGGGAGAAGTTGTGGTGGGAATTTGTTTTTCGTGATTTGGGGCCGATGATGAGGATTTCGGATTTGTCGCTGTTGAGTTTGAGGAAGTTGGCTTGCATCCAGGTCTTTATATCTGTGAGGCATTTGGTGATGGTGGTGGGGGTGATGGATTTGTTGGAGATGTAGAGCTGTGTGTTGTCGAAGTAGCAGTGAAAATGGAGACCGTGGTGGCGTATGATGCTGCCAAGGGGGAGCACGTAGAGGATGAAGAGGAGGGGGCCGAGTACCGAACCTTGGGGGACACCTTGAGAGACTGGGGCTGTATCAGACTTGTATTTATTGATGCCAATGAACTGTTGGCAGTCGGAGAGGTATGACTTGAACCAGGAGAGGGCTGTGCAAGTAATATGGAGGGAGGACTCAAGACGGGAGAGGAGGATGGATTGGTTGATGGTGTCAAAGGCTGCACTGAGGTCCTGTAGGATTAGGATGTTGAGGGAGTGGTCATCAGAGGAGAGGAGGAGGTTGTTGGTGACTTTGATTAGGGCTGGTTCTTTGCTGTGATGTTAGACAGAAAAGGGAGATTAGCGATAGGTTTGTAGTTGTTGTGTATGTCAGGGTCAAGGTCAGGCTTTTTGAGGATGGGTGTGACTGAGGCGAGTTTGAGGGCGAGAGCGACGGAGGCATTAGACAGGGAGGAGTCGATGACAGAGAGTAGGAGCGGGTGGAGGGCCGGGAGACAAGCCATGTCTAAAGTGGAAGGGTGGGGTCCAGGTCACAGGTTGGAGTTTTTATGCCATACAGTGATTTATTAAGATCTGAGTGGGAGAGTGACCGGTCGGTTAGTGGGGGATTTACAGATCCAGGAAGGATTTGCATTTCTCAGCTGTGGAGGAGTGAGAGCGATTCTCCATAGCTTTGAGTAGTTTATTTATTATGGAGAAGAGGATCTTGGGATTGGCGGAACCGGAGTGGATGATACCAGAGTAGTAGGGCAAATGGACTTGATATTACAGAGAGTGATGATGCACGTCTGTTTGGGTTCTGGGATGTCAACGTCCATGATGATAGCTAGGTGGTCGGAGATGGTGAGGTCAGAGCTAGAGAGGTGATTGATGGTGCGTCCTGTGGAGCAGACCAGGTCCAGGATGTGACCGTGGTTGTGGGTGGGGAAATTGATGTGCTGAGTGAAGTTGAAGCATCCAAGCATGTCCAGAGATTCTGGCCTGTTTTACAGTTTGTGGACCAAGGATGGAAGGTGAGAAGGAGCAGAGCTGGGTAAGGAATTGAGATAGGTCGGACAGGAAGATAACTTTGGGTTTGGGGGACGGTAGATAATTGAAATGACATGGGGTTTAGGACCAGATATCTTGCATGTCAGGTGTTCAAATGAAGATGGAGTTTGGATGGTAGTCAGGCTGGTTTTTAGGTATTGGCGGTAAAGAGCGGCGATTCCTCCTCCACGGCCATCAGGGCATGGTTTGTCCAGGTAATGATATCCAGAAGGGGTGGTTTGGTTTAGTGCATAGTAGTCCAGGTGTTTTTGCCAAGTTTCAGTGAGACAGAGGATATCAAGTTTGTTGTCAGTAATTAATTCATTGATGATTAGGCTTTTTTTGCTTAGTGACCAGGTGTTGAAGAGAGCAATTTTCAAGGACCCTAATTTTGGTAGGGTCCTGAGGTTGGCCTCAGGACCCTACCAAAGAGTTGAGCTTGCCGGTCATGGCTGAGGAGTAGGACTGAGTGAGCGTGTCTACCCGGTTTTCCATCCGATGTACGTTGGTCGTGAGGTTCCAAATAGTGTACACTACATCCTGGATTATTCGGCCATGTTGCTCCATCAATATGCCCTTGTCCATGAAATTACAATCCAAAGAGGAAAAAAGATACTAAATCTAACGAGCCATCAACCGAGATATATCTGTTCATCCACTTTAAACCAGCAATACATTGTATATTGAAGACCATATGAGAATAACTTCATCATGGTTCCATTTATCCTCTCACAGACTTGCGGGTGGAAATGGGAAGGTGGAGCTGAAATCCACCTGAACTGTACCTTGAAAGAGGCAGCAGGTGACATGGTAGAGGAAGCAGCGGATCGGGAATCAGCTAAACACTCAGTAGAATCAGACAAACCAGGAGAGAGCAGGTGGAAGGACCAGGCGGAGGTTTGGGAAGCCAGTAGGTAAATGTTCACTGGACACACATACTGTAATGACAAGGTGTTTACTCGATGTATAAATGAATTGCTCCCCAATAATACGGCACAGAAATATGGTTACGATGTTTTCAGAATCCGTAGACGCTCCACTTCCGTTTCCGTGTTCCCACAAGATCGTACCTGACTCACACAGCGAGCTGGGAGCATCGACGTGTCGTGTGATTCGTGGGTGTCGAGCTCCGCCTCTCACCGTCATTTGTGGACTCATGTGTCCGTCAACATTTTTGTATGAAACAAACCAATGGACACTCAGGAAAGCACTAAGGACCTACCCATCACCTTACGCTACAGAAACACTGCAGTTTTCATTCAGTCAGCATCCGAGAGGACAGAGAGAAGAGAGAAAGTGGCGAAGAGAAAGTTTGCAGTTAGCGACGTACTTTCAGCGATATAGTTAATATTTTGTTTGTAAACAAAAACGGTTGTAATGTTTATTTTTCATTTGCACAAATCCCATGAAGCTTGATCTGTAATATGAAGTAATTACTCACTCCCATTTGATCTCAGTCCCTCTAACAGTTGGTGGAAGTAGAGTGACATACATCATTTCTACTCAAAAACCGATATTTCAAAATGTGGTTTTAGATATTTATTTTACATTTATCTGCTATTTTATCCATATATTTCACTACTTTTGTGAACCTAAGACTTTGGTTAACCAGTTTCAAGCACCAAAACAGTTTGTCCACATGAGTAAAGTTATGTTTTCACCAGAGATTTGAAGAATTAAAAATATCTGACTTCAATCCTTCAGCTTTATGGACAAATTATCTCTTTACACAGTGCCTTAGGACAATTGATGCCTCATTATATATATATCTGAGATTGTTCTGCAAATTATCATATACAACACATGGATATGTCTCATATGCAAGCACCTTTAAAGGTGAATTTAAGAAAATATGTAAAAATCAGGAAAATGCCCTTAGACCCCAGAGGTTTAATGACCAGCTAGCTTTGAATATCACCAATGACGACACATCATCAGGTGGAGAGAAACATGTTTTGCCACTGTAAGAAACTAGTGTTCCCTCGAATGCAGTGGGACAAAATGGATTGTTTTTTTTCAATGACAAAGTGATTAAAATTGGATTCTTAATGGCAGGCAGTGATTGGTGAGGATAAGAGGTATATTTATTTTTATTTTGGCATAACACATTTAAAGCCCACAAAATATTTTCTACCTTTTAAACGAAGAACGAGGACCCTCAGAAGTGTGTCCAAACTGAAGGGCCCTCGCCGGCGACGAACAAATTCCTCTAATCTGTCCCCGAGGTGATCACGGATCAAAAGGAAACAGCTAGCAGGCCCGTAGCCTCCAGGGAAATACAGCTAGATTCTCGGTCCTAATGTCCGGTCGCCCCCATGGGTACCTCTACACAACCTTAACCCAGGCTCACATTATTCTGTCCCTGACTTAATGCCCCTGTGAGTCCCAAGGTCCTGGGGGCTGTGAGAAGAGGGAGAGGGGCAGAGGCCGAGCCCTCTCTATTTGACTCACCCACTTTGCTTGATAGTGTGCCTCGTGGGAAAAGCCCAGACGCACCACTTTCTTGGATGCGTATAAACAACGGAGGCAGTTCACACACAGACCTCACCCAGTCCTGCCTAGCAAGCCTCCGCTAAGAGAAACCTTTCAGGGAACTCAATTAAGCTCAATTAAAAACCATCAGATCAGATTAAGCTCTTACTACTAGTCATTATTATTTTTATTATCAATATTATTGGCTTTATTTTAACCCGATCTTATGCTCAGACGGCGACTTATTTAAGTTCCCTTTTAACCCCTTCCTGAGAGTTGAAGAGCTATAAAACTAATCTGGATTTACGATCGTTTGTGGCCGGCCCAGAGAAGGGCCCCTACTCCTGGTTTCCCCTACCCTGAGGTGGAATGAAGTGTGTGTGCTCAAGTTATCAGTACTGTGCTGCTGTGCGGATATGCTTGAATAGGAAACCTCTCCTTTTTAGGGTTTCTGGTACACTGTTAAAAGAAAAATTACGTTTGGTTTATTTAATCCAACTCAGATGATATCATTTTGGTTTATAACTCAGGACATATGGAACATCGCTCACGGATGAAAAACATACCAAAAGTTAACGATAATTCACAAGGATATTTTGTCAACAAGCTGTGTAGATCAGTTTGGCCATTTGGATGAAACATTAACATCCTCGGTCCTCATAGGCAAAGCATTGGGTTGGATAACAGAGTAATCTTTTAAATATACGTACTCTTTTGCAAGGCTATCTACTCTACCAAGCAAGTAGAGCCACAATCCTAATTTATGCGATTATCTGATATAGTTAAGCAAGATAAATGAGTGAAAGATTAATACATGTGTGTGGGTTTGGATGTGTGTATCTGTGGATGTCTGTGTGGGAGGTGAGCCCACGGTCAAGTACTAAAAATAGGTTTTATAAATTCCTCTTTTATGGCGTTTTACTCTACAAGAGGACTAGATCTGGCATCCTAAATGTCATCCCAATAACAACATGTTATGTTAGGTAAATATGGTATTGTTTTAATGTCCCTTTAAGTGTGTGTGTGATGACGTTCAACAAGTGCATGTATGCGCACAGCCGCAGCGTGTATGTGTGTGTGTCTAAAAATGGAACAGGCCACCTGCATACACAGAAAGGCCAGCAAATCTACAAAGGGAGAAACCCTCGATTCCTTTGGTTTCATTTATTTTTTGTTCTTTCGTTCATTGATTTGTAATAATTCAGTGCTAAACACTAACACCGTAGATGACAAAGGAACTACATTTCAATTTGCATCCCTCTCTGCCCTTCCAACAAATTCTACAGAACGTGTCTACAGCTGACCAAAGTGCTTCACCAACAGCAGTCGAGGGTGCATGGCTTACAGGTGTGTTTAAACATTTAAGGAGGCATGTAGCTTACTAGCCATGGACAAATCACTTGTCCGTAGATTGGAAATATATATATAAATATATGTGTAATTTGTCTGCTCTGCTTGTGCAGTTACAAACACACACTGCTGAATGCAGACGGAAGTATCCCTCAGATACACACCCAGACATGCATGAAGACATCAAACACCATTAAATGCATATAATTGCACACATACACAAAGTCAAACACATATCGTTGCAGCTTCGGTCAGTAAGGCAGGAAAGAATTGTCGAAATCAGAGAGAGGTGATGTTGAAGTTTCAACTCCAACTACAGTATGATGGCTGAGTCGGGAGCAGAAGTATTATCGGCTGCCATTATCGTCGTTCTCACTTGCAAGACCTAGCAAGACTGAATACAAAATTGTGAAATTCAGAGTCTGTGTGCAGAATACAGGCATAACATATGAGGCTGTTTGTCAGGTGAAACTGTCCAAAATGGAAAGCTGTCCAGTGGGAAAATCTCCTGCTTCCTTTCTTGTGTCTCATTTACGGCTTCTTTTCCCTTTTACCATCCCTGTTTCAGTACCTTTATTACCCATGTCCTGTTATGCTCATGCCACGGTGGAAAGAGGTTTGTCAGCTAAGTGGTAGTATTGAAAATCCGCCTCCTTGTTCGTGCCAGTAGAGGAATGTTAAATGTGTCTCTGCCACAATACACCACTTTCCATGCAAGTCTCCTATTCCTCTCCTATTCTTATTCTCTTCTGGTTGAGGGACATTGTGTTTGCCTCTCTCTCGCTCATGTTTTGGTTTTAATGATATCGGTTCATCAGCAAATTCAGTTTTTGACAAGCTCTGCCTCTTTAAAATGGCCATGTAAAAAAACATTGGGCTGCCTTCATGTTAGTGTTCCAAACCCTTTTCCAACCCAGCTGTGAAAGTGTCTTAATGATTTCTCTTTTTCTGGCTGAAGAAGTTATTTTTGTCTTCTGATATTTACATGTGATTAAGACCTTCAGTTTATTGTTCCCCATGAACAAATGCTTTGATATGTTGTGATCTGAGCTGCAAGCAGTCTGTTGTATTATTGCTTGCTGATCTGTAAAGAGGTTTTCTTTTCCAATGTAGCTGTATCTGACTTAAGATGTGTTGCAAATTAAGTTAAATGTACCTGTAATCACATGTAGAAATGCATTGAGTGATGGGAAGCACTAATACATCCAACCATATCACAAGACAGCAGTTAATAGATATTCATCATGTGCCACACAACAAATGTCAAATAAATAAACAGACATTGCTATAGAACTGCTCATCATATATATATATATATATATATATATATATATATGGGTGATGGATAAGAAGAAGTGGATAAGCACAAGAAAAAAAAGGGTCATTTTTACCCATCATAGAAACCACTATGAGCAATGCTGTGCTCAACATTTGCGCCACGCTGTGTTGCCTAGCAACTTTTACTGTTTAGATTTAATTTCATAAGCAGGCTGCCATATCACGATCTAAAGCTAGCTAGAAGGATAGATTTGGATTTTGGATTTAGAAATATGAACTGGAACAGAAGATGGATGGATGTCTGAGAAGCTTTGGCAATGCTCCAGGACAGGCGGGAGGGAGAATCAGATGCGGGAGGGATCAATGACCCGTCACTTTCACCAGATGAAAAATCTTCATCTGAGCATGAGGAGTCGACATCCCGAAAAAGGCCCAGGTGAGCAGATGTAGAGTGCTGCTGAAGCACTGTGTGTGTGTGTGTGTGTGTGTGCGTGTGTGCGTGCGTGCGTGCGTGCGAGAGAGTGTGAGAGATCTATTTTAGTTTAGTACAATTATGCACCCAGTTTAAAACACTATTATCCAAAATTTGTTTCTTCTTCTACAATAATTAAATTATTGAAATGTGTTACTTTGTTTATTTGTTGTAGTCGGCAGTTTATTGATGCTATTTGATCTTTTTGTTCCGTTATAAAATAGTCTAAAACAATTGTAAAATGAATTAACTCCGTACATTGTTATTTCATCAAGTCTGACTTATTTATTAAGAAATAGATGAAAATTAACGAATTAACTGCTTCAAGAATTGACATATTTGCTAGTGCTGGCACTGTTGTGGCAGAAGGTATAATGTAATGCTGATTATTTCATGATTATAAAGGTTTTTTTAGCCATCCATTTTTCTATGTTACAAAAATGTCCATTTAGCTGTTATTGTGTTCCAAACGTAAAGCAATCTATAGCTGATTGTTTTAAAAAGGAAAATGAGGAGAGAGAGACAATGAGAGATCTACAACAATGCATTGCATTTCATATAATCATAAACAAATGCAGAGTAAAAGTACAATATTTTCCTCTGAAATATAGTAGTGGAAAGCAGCATCAACGTTGTACTTAAGTATAGTCCTTGAGCAAATGTACTTATTTAGGTTCCATCACTGATTGATACCATGCTGTATCAAAACAGGGTGCAACTAACTCATGTGCTGGTGCCACCAACTGAAAGCTGCTGGCACCAGTTAGTCCGGAGTCGTACACAGCGAGGCATCGTTATCACTTTGATACCATTCATCTTGTTGGAGTTGGCAGGCTCCGGTCTGAACATGTCAGTCTTTAGCTTAGCACGTAGCCCAGCTCACTTTACCCACTGCCTGCGCCATTTTGCTGGTTAGATTGCAAATCCTATGTGCTCCTATGTGCATAGGACCCGGGGGGGATGAAAGTTGTGTCCAATGTGAAAGCTGTGTTGTGAGATAGGACGTATGTGCTAAAAGGCTACTGCTTTACAGAAAATAGACAAACTAAATGGACTATAAACAAAGAGAACTAAGGCCGCTGCATCTGCATGCAGTGCCATCTTCGTAAAGAACATCAAGAACTTAGCATTAAGCTCAATTGATAACTTGGTTTCGAGCCCATCAAATGTGATCACTTTAAATTCTCCTGTATAGAAGCGTCACATTGACAGCTGTAAATTGCAGAAATTTATCTCTTAGGGGACCAGCAATTCTTTTCAGATTTTCGTATAATCAGAAAGCGTGACATGGAGCAAGATCTATGTTCAGGAGGAACACAGCAAATCTAACATTTCATGCATCACCTTGCACATTTAAAATAATATTGGAGGTGACTGGTACATGTACATGTCTCTCTGGAAAATAATCTAGTTTTCTTTCTTCTCCAAAGAAACTCTGTTTCTCACCTCCAATGATTGTCTGTCCTTCTTCCTCCCTGCAACACATCCTTTATGTCACCTTATTCCTTCCTTACGTGCCTCAGTCTCACACTCTGTTCAGCTGGTTCTTTTCAAATTCGCCTAACTAGTGTGTTCAGATAGCAATACGGCAACATGGCATCCTATATTTCTGCATTTTTGGAACAGAATAATGCACTTTTATGAAACTTTTCCATTACTTGTCTCATACTTTTCCACAACCTTTACAGAGGCAAAGGGTAGATACATACTTTAGGAGGATCTTAGCTGAAGTAACATTCAAAGTAAATTTCTCTCCGTATAGCAAGATGTTTACTGAATTGCAAGCTGCGATACACAATTATCTTACTTACCGAAGTCTAGCCCAACTGCTGAAATCCAACCTGTCTGACCTGAAAAACCTCACAATAGTTGTACCACCCTGTACTTATACACAGCAACAATAAAAAAAACACAAGCTGCTCACTTTAGCTAGCTTTGGAGTAAAACAGACAACAGTGTGAGGTTGAAAATGCTAGTCAATGTAACAGGAGGGGTCCAAGTGTACCAGCCGGTGTAGAGGTGATTGGAATGGAAGGAGGTGGCAGGAGGAGAGAGTGGGATGCAGAGAAGGATAATTAAAGAAACAATGGGCAAGAAGATGGAAGAGAGGAGAGCTACCGTATGAGAAATAACTGAATAATAAAAGGACAAAGTGCAAAAGAGGCTGAATAAAAAAAACATGTCACTGCTACAATTTAGCACAAGCTACTGATGCTGGGCACTAAACAAATGTCCTCCTCTCTTTGTGATTCATTTGGTGCACAGGATTCATCTCATTTCACTGCTTTGTTTAGATTGGGCCTAATTTGTTTTCTCCACCGTTTCAGTTGTCCCTTTGGCTTCAGGTCCAAACCACACAGTGAACAGAATAACACTGTGTTGATCATGGTGGCAGAGACGAATCTACACATGAGCAAAGACAGAGAGAGTAGGGATTACGTGCAACTGTTTTCAATCAGGCCTAGATTATGTGTGTATGTTGCATACATTTCTATAACTATCTAAGTAAGAGAGGTTAAAGTTCCCTTGAGTTGAATTGGGTGAAGCAAAACGGAGGAAGCTAACACACTTCTTCAAAAGGTGCATATACTAGCTGAACAAGGCAGACACATTTGTGTCTTTTTTATATGTTCACCTGGTAATCCAATCATATTTAATATTTGAGGACCAAACTGAATAGCCAAGCTTGTTCAAGTTTATTTCCATAGGCACAGTTTCAATCTGTTGTCAGATTTGTCCTCATTATAGCATCAGTACTTTCACCTAATGATTAGTTGTGGTTTTGCGTTTTACTTTTTCATTTCAATTGAGCGTTCTGCAACCAAAAGGTCAAGTGCAGCATGAGCAGGAGGGAGGAGCAGAGTAGGGGAGAGGAGCAGAGCAGGAGAGAGGAGCAGAGCAGCATTAGCAAGAGAGAGGAGCAGAGCAGGAGAGAGGAGCAGAGCTGGAGAGAGGAGCAAAGCAGGAGAGAGGAGCAGAGCAGGAGAGAGGAGCAGAGCTGGAGACAGGAGCAGAGCAGGAGAGAGGAGCAGAGCAGGAGAGAGGAGCATAGTGGCATGAGCAGGAGAGAGGAGCAGAGCAGGAGAGAGGAGCATAGTGGCATGAGCAGGAGAGAGGAGCAGAGCAGGAGAGAGGAGCATAGTGGCATGAGCAGGAGAGAGGAGCAGAGCGGCATGAGCAGGAGAGAGGAGCAGAGCAGGGGAGAGGAGCAGAGCAGGAGAGAGGAGCAGAGCAGGAGAGAGGAGCAGAGCAGCATTAGCAGGAGAAAATGAGCAGAGCGGGAGAGAGAGAGGAGCAGAGCTGGAGAGAGGAGCAGAGCTGGAGACAGGAGCAGAGCAGAAGAGAGGAGCAGAGCAGGAGAGAGGAGCAGAGCTGGAGAGAGGAGCAGAGCAGGAGAGAGGAGCAGAGCGGCATCAGCAGGAGAGAGGAGCAGAGCAGGAGAGAGGAGCAGAGCAGGAGAGAAGAGCAGAGCAGGAGAGAGGAGCAGAGCTGGAGAGAGGAGCAGAGCTGGAGACAGGAGCAGAGCAGGAGAGAGGAGCAGAGCAGGAGAGAGGAGCATAGTGGCATGAGCAGGAGAGAGGAACAGAGCAGGAGAGAGGAGCAGAACAGGAGAGAAGAGCAGAGCGGGAGAGAGGAGCAGAGCAGGAGAGAGGAGCAGAGCGGTAGAGAGGAGGAGAGCGGCATGAGCAGGAGAGAGGAGCAGAGCAGGAGAGAAGAGCAGAGCTGGAGGAGCAGAACAGGAGAGAAGAGCAGAGCGGGAGAGAGGAGCAGAGCAGGAGAGAGGAGCAGAGCGGTAGAGAGGAGGAGAGCGGCATGAGCAGGAGAGAGGAGCAGAGCAGGAGAGAAGAGCAGAGCTGGAGAGAGGAGCAGAGCTGGAGACAGGAGCAGAGGAGGCGAGAGGAGCAGAGCGGCATGAGCAGGAGAGAGGAGCAGACCAGGAGAGAGTAGCAGAGGAGCAGAGCGGGAGAGACGATCAGAGCAGGAGAGATCAGCAGACCAGGAGAGAGTAGCACAGGAGCAGAGCGAGAGAGAGGAGCAGACTAGCAGAAAGTAGCAGAGCAGGAGAGAGGAGCAGAGTGGGAGAGAGGAGCAGAGTGGCATGAATAGGAGACAGGAGCAGATCGGGAGAGAGGAGCAGAGCTGGAGAGAGGAGCAGAGCAGGAGAGAGGAGCAGAGCAGCATTAGCAGGAGAGAGGAGCAGAGCTGGAGAGAGGAGCAGAGCAGGAGAGAGGAGCAGAGCGGGAGAGAAGAGCAGAGCGGGAGAGAGGAGCAGAGCAGGAGAGAGGAGCAGAGCAGCATTAGCAGGAGAGAGGAGCAGAGCGGGAGAGAGGAGCAGAGCAGGAGAGAGGAGCAGAGCGGGAGAGAAGAGCAGAGCGGGAGAGAGGAGCAGAGCTGGAGAGAGGAGCAGAGCAGGAGACAGGAGCAGAGGAGGCGAGAGGAGCAGAGCAGGAGACAGGAGCAGAGCGGGAGAGAGGAGCAGGCCAGGAGAGAGTAGCAGAGGATCAGAGCAGGAGAGAGGAGCAGAGCGGGAGAGAGAAGCAGACCAGGAGAGAGGAGCAGAGCGGGAGAGAGGAGCAGAGCAGGGGAGAAGAGCAGAGCGGTAGAGAGGAGGAGAGCGGCATGAGCAGGAGAGAGGAGCAGAGCAGGAGAGAGCAGCAGACCAGGAGAGAGTAGCACAGGAGCAGAGTGGGAGAGAGGAGCAGACCAGGAGAAAGTAGCAGAGCAGGAGAGAGGAGCAGAGTGGGAGAGAGGATCAGAGCGGCATGAGCAGGAGAGAGGAGCAGAGCGGGAGAGAGGAGCAGAGTGGCATGAATAAGACAGTAACTAACTTGGGCCAATGAGAACAGGAAATCTGAGGTACAGATTCAATAGTGAATCACAGAACCTTAAGGTCGGACCATACGTATGTATCAGCAATGAAAAGCAAGTTAATGTTAAACAAATGTAGCTCCCTACTCAGCAGCATGGCAAACAGGTACAGAGGCAGAGAAAAATCATTTAGTGCCGGCATATTTTCCCATTTAACTCCGTGAATTAAGGATTTATTTCCCCAAAAACTGAATTGCTGAATGCTGGATCAGTGGAAAAACTAACCAAGACCTGCTTGGGGAGTTCTTTCTTGTTTTATTGTCCAGTTTTAATGAAGTGTGGTTCAGGATGAGTTGACAAGGCTATTGAGCCTGTCTTAGTTCTGTATGAGAGAGAAACTTGAATTCAGAAGATTTACAGTTGTATTTTTCTGTTTGGCGTATTCCTACACGTTATACTGGAACTGGAACTTCGCGCCTCTCCCTGTTGGTTTCGCAACTTAGTTTTTTGCTTTGCTCCTATGCACCGTTCCACACTCGCACTGATACTCATGCATCACTCTATGTCACAGAATTGTCCGGAGGACACACCCCTATCACAAAACTAGAAACGAAGAGAAGAGAAGTGAAGGAGAACAGACTCTGCTCCTCTCTCAGTATGTTCTCGCTGATCAGCTTCACTGCTTGACATTTGTTCACCTCCCTGCTGAGGAGATCGGCTCCATGTGTGTATTTTCCCACATCTGATCCCAATGCTCTCCTGAGGGAGTGGGTGAAGCTCTCTGGCTGGAATGTTTGGTGCCTTTAATTACCCTGCTCCTGAGGCCCTTACATCTATTACAAATTGTCTAAAGGTACGTTCACTTACAAACAGGTGCAATGACGAAATAGACTCTAAAATACTGTTTAACACAAGCCAGGCATAACAACATACAACAACGCAGGAATGCATTACTAAACAGTAGTATGTTCAACAAATCAAACCTGTAGCACCGACCACCGTCAAGCAAGTTGATTGCTTTGTCTTTTCTTTTCTTTACATATGGGCAGCATCTCCTTCAGTTTAATATTTATCTCCATTCCCTGTCTAATTAAGTTTGTGCAGTTGCTGTTAAACTGTCTCAGTGTGTTTCCACTATTACATTTACTTTTAACCGCCTCGCGGTTGAATAGGATAAGCGGTTTGGATAACTGTTTTAATTGTTTTTAATAATGTAATGGTAGAGGTGTATGGAACATTCACACTCCAGTCTGTAAAAGGTGAAGGCCAGGGTTATAATAGCAGTCTCTCATAAATTAATGAAATGTAGGTTGCTTCATTAGCCTGCAAATAACACATGGTCAACAGGAAGACAGGATATACTGTAGCGAGAACAAGAACAGCAACAACACAAAGGCAACTTAAACCATGTGAAACTGATACAGGGAAAACACGGACTGCAGATGCAGAGAGACTAATCATTAATGAGGTGCAGCTGGTGAAACAGGCAGCAGAGAACAAGGGCTGACGAGGTGACGAGCCACAGGTCTGCAAGAGAGGGAACACACTGAGGACATCTAGTGAACAGGTAAGGAAAAACTAGGACTACAATAAAAGACGTGTGACTGATGTGGAAATCATGAGAAATCCAAGTACTACAACTTAAAAGAAAGAGGAGAAGCTATAAGCAAGGAAACACCAGTGTATCCATTACGAGTCTTTGCCAAATATAATTTGTGACAAATAAAGTCCATCCATCCATCCATTAATCCATTTTCTTCCGCTTATCTGGGATCGGGTTGCAGTGGCAGCAGGCTGACCCAGACTTCCCTCTCACCCGCAACATTTTCCAGCTCATTATGGGGGATCCCGAGGCATTCCAAGGCGCATCCTGATTAGATCCCCAAACCACCTCAGCTGACTCCTTTCGACGCGAAGGAGTAGCGCCTCAACTCCAAGTTCCCTCTTGATGTCCGAGCGTCGTACCCTATCTCCAAGGCTGAGCCCGGCCACCCTAGGGAGGAAACTCATTTCGGCCACTTGTATCCACGACCTCATTCTTTCGGTCACGTCCCAGAGTTCGTGACCATAATTGAGGGTCTGAACATAGACTTCCGGCTCAGCTCTCTCTTCATCAAGACGGTCCGGTGCAGCGCCTGTTTTACTGCTGCAGCCGCACCGATCCACCGGTCTCTCTCCCGCTCCATCTTACCCTCACTCGTAAACAAGACCCCGAGATACTTGAACTCCTTCGCTTGCGATAGGCACTCCATCCCCACCTGGAGGGAGCAATCCACCGGTTTCCGGCAGAGCACCATGGCCTCATATTTGGAGGTGCTTACTGTCATCCCTGCCGCCTCACACTCGGCTGCAAACCGCCCCAGTGAATGCTGGAGGTCACGGTCCGAGGAGGCCTACAGGACCACATCATATGCGAACAGCAGAGAGGCGATCCCGAGACCCCCGAACCTGACGTTCTCCACCCCCCGGCTGCGCCTAGATATCCTGTACATGAAAGTCATGAACAGGACCGGTGATAAAGGGCAGCCCTGACGGAGGCCAAGAGCCACCGGGAACGTGTCTGACTTAATGCTGATAATACGAACACAGCTCCTACTGCAGTCGTACAGAGATGGCCTGTTGCAACGGGTCCGGCACCCCACAAAAAAACGAGAGGGACCCGGTCGAAAGCCTTCTCCAAGTCGACAAAACACATGTACATGTGCAGTAGTCTTGCGAGGGTAAAGAGCTGGTACACTGTTCCACGACCGGGACGGAATCCGCATTGCTCCTTTTGAATCTGAGGTTAAACAAACAGTTGGAGCCTCCTTTTTAGCACCCTGGCATAAGCTTTCCATGGGAGACTGAGTAGTGTGATACCCCGATAATTTCAAGCACACTCTCCGGTCCCCTTTTTTGAAAATAGGAACCCAGCGACCACCCAGTTCACGACCCCCATGCAACATTGAAAAGGCGTGTCAGCCAAGACAGCCCAATAATATCCAGCGCCTTCAGCATCTCAGGGCGGATCTCATCCACCCCTGGCGCCTTGCCACCAATGAGCTTTTTGACTACCTTAGCAGCCCCTGCCAGAGATATGGGTGCGACCCCCCCCCCAAGTCTTCAGGCGCTGCCTCCTCTCCATGGGGACATGTTAGTCGGGTTTAGGAATTCCTCAAAGTGCTCTTTAGGATTACAAAGTCGATCATTGATCTCCGGCCTAAGGTGTTCTGGTACCAAGTACACTTATGAGCCACCTTATGTTTGAACATGGTGTTCGTTATGGACAAACCGGGACTAGCACAGAAGTACAATAGCGAGACACCACTCGGGTTCAGATCGGGCAAGTCGTTCCTCCTAATCACCTCCCGCCAGGTTTCTCTGTCATTACCCATGTGAGCGTTGAAGTCTCCCAGGAGAACTATGGAGTCGGCAGGAGGCGGCCTTTCCAGGACCCCTCCCAATGACTCCAAGAAGGCAGGACACTCTGAACTAGGGCTGGGCGGTATGGCCAAAAAAAAATATCACGGTATTTTGTAAGATTCTGGCAGTTTCACGGTATACCACGGTATTTTTTTTACGAGTAAACACATTCATTCATTGACGCCGAAAAGGACCGCTGGCCAACTGAACAGCTGTTCACCGCCCGTTGTTCACCGCTCGCGTGGCTGTCTTCCGTTCTGTCACTTCCTGTTTTTTTCACCTACATTCCCCTGGGTCCTAAGTCCCTCCTTGTTCAGCTTATTAATTGTTGTTATAAAGTTATAACCATGACTCCATCTCAATACCCGTAAGACAAGTAGCTCCGACCGCTGCGCCCTTAGCGGTGAACGGTGAACAATATATTTTGCTGCCTGCCGAAGAGCGACAACAGTTGTTACAGCTATGCACCGGTATGACGGTATATGAAAAATTCATACCGTATGGAAATTTGAAACCGGACATTCAGCAAGTACTTTATAGAGGTAATATATTTTCAGCCTGGTTGAACCGGTATACCGCACAGCCCCACTCTGAACTGCTGTTCAGTGCACAAGCACAAACAACAGTTAGAGCCTTACTCCCCGCAACCCGCAGGTGCATGGAGACACTCTCTTTCTCCAGGGAAAACTCCAACACAGCGGCGCTCAGCCGGGGGCTCGTGAGTATCCCCACTCCCGCCCAGCGCCTCTCACCCTGGGCAAATCCAGAAAAGTACAGAGTCCAACCCTTCTCCAGGAGCTTGGTTCCAGAGCCATTGATGTGTGTGGAGGTGAGCCCAACTATATTGAACTGGTACTGCTCCACCTAACTGCACCAGGTCCAGCTCTTTCCCCGCTAGCGAGGTGACGTTCCACGTCCCTAGAGCTAGTCTATGCTGCCGGCGATCGGCTCGCCCAAAAAGTTACAACTACCAAAAATAACAGCAACAGTGGATATCGTAGAATAATAATGATAATAAAAGCAGTAATGGTATTGGCAATACTAATTGCAATCCAACTAACAATAAAAATGATAATAGCAGTCGGTGTCGGGCAGGACCAGGGTCCAGATAAAACCAGGATCCATGGAAACCTGTGAAGTGAGAAAGCACAAAGACTCCAGAGAAAGAGCAATAGTAATGTGCATTGATGGGGCATGCATTCATACAGAAGGAGATAGAGAAGAGGAGAGAAGAGCTCAATGTATCCCAGATGTCCCCCAGCAGTCTAGGCCTATAGCAGCATATCTAGGGGCTGGACCAGGGCAAACCTGAGCCAGCCCTAACTATAAGCGCAATCAAAGAGGAAAATCTTCAGTCTACTCTTAAATGTGGTGACTGTGTCTGCCCCCTGGACTGAAACTGGAAGCTGGTTCCATAGAAGAGGAGCTTGATAACTGAAAGCTCTGGTTCCTATCCTACTTTTTAAGAATCTAGGAACCACAAGTAGCCCTCATTTTTCTGCATCACCTTGAGACAGGATGTGCCTGATATTTTAAATGTTATGTAGGTGAAAAAAAGGCAGTCCTTGAGATGTGTTTTATCTGGGGACAAGTCCTGATCAAAGATAACTCCGAGATTATTTACGGTGGTGCTGGATGCCAGAGCAATACCATCAAGAGAAACTATATATATGATAATACCATATATATAATTGATTTCGGAGGTGTTCTGGGCTTAGTAGAATAACTTCAGTTTTGTCTGAGTTTAACATTAGGAAGTTGCAGGTCATCCAGGTTTAAGACATGCTTGATGTTTAGCCATCTGGTTGGTTTCGTCTGGCTTGTTCGATATATATAATTGAGTATCATCTGCATAACAATGAAAGTTTATTGTGTGTTTTCTGATAATTTTGCTAAAAGGAAGCATATATATGGTGAATAAAATTGGTCCAATCACAGAACCTTGTTGAACTCCGTGATTGACGTTGGTGTTCATCGAGGTTTCATCGTTTACATATACAAATTGAGATTGATCTGATGGATAGGACTTAAACCAGCTTTGTGCAGTACCTTTAATGCCCATCAAATGTTCTAGTCTCTGTAATAGGATGTGATGGTCAATGGTACAAATGCAGTGCTAAGGTCTAACAAGAAAAGAACGGAGACAAGTCCTTTATCTGATGCAATTAGAAGGTCATTAGAAATTTTCACCAGTGCTGTCTCTGTGCTGTGGTGTTTTCTAAATCCTGACTGAGAATCCTCAAATGAACTATTCTTATGTAGAAAGTCACACAACTGATTTGCGACTGCTTTCTCAAGGATCTTAGAGAGGAAGGGAAGGTTAGAGATCAGTCTATAGTTAGCCAACACCTCTGGATCAAGAGTGGGATTCTTGAGAAGAGGCTGATAATATCTAGTAGAGAGGTGCTAACTAAAGGTAACACTTCTTTAAGCAGCCTCGTCGGGATGGGGTCTAAGAGACAGGTAGAAGGTTTAGAAGCAGAAATTGTTAAAGACAATTGGTCAAGGTTGATGGGAGAAAAGCCATCTAAATATATATCAGGGTTTACAGATGTTTCTAGGGTTACTCTATTTGAGGATAGATCGGTACTGGTTGAGGGCAAGAGATTATTAATCTTGTCTTTAATAGTTAGAATCTTATCATTAAAGAAGTTAATTAAGTCACTAATACTGAGGTCTATATGAATACACGGCTCAACAGAGCTGTGACTCTTTGTCAGCCTGGCTACAGTGCTGAAGAGAAATCTGGGGTTATTCTTATTTTTCTCTATTATTGATGCGTAATAGGCTGCTCTGGCATTATGGAGGGCCTTCTTATATGTTTTAAGACTATCGCGCCAAACTAACCCAGATTCTTCTAAATTGGCGGAACGCCATATCCTTTCAAGCTTTCGCAAGGTTTGCCCTCTTCTACCCTAGAGCCCCCTTCAAAGGGGCTGTGATGAACCCCTTTTTAAAAACTTTGGGATTCCCCATGTGAGTGAAGACACTAATCAAGAACAAATATAATGATGTTGCCTATCAGAATAACAGAACAAATCCGGGCTACAAGCTCATATAAACCATTTGTACGTGCTCCAAACACAACTAAACAAGACCAACCAAATGCATAACCAAATATTCATATTCATATCTCGCCAGCCACTGGACTTGGTCGGCATATGTCTCCCTTGCTCGAGTTAGCTTCATGCTACATAGGCTTGCGACCACACTAAAGAACGGCAAGAAGACTGATTCCGCACATACCAGTCAATCCCCTGTAGACCACAGCCTCAGCGATCAGTGAGCCAAATAGCACCAGCCTCAGACAAATATGAAACAGTAACATAAGTTAGAAAGCCCCTCACCTCGTCATCAAACGCTGATAACCGTGAATCACGATCTTGCAGGACTGAGCAGAGGACACAGAATCCACAGAGAAAAAAAAAGAAAAAAAAAAGCAAGCTTCTGTGACTGAACATTTACATATGGGGGGGAGGGGAAGCACCACACCTTATTGCCCAATCACATTAGCATCTGCATGCCTGACTGACTCTTATTGGCTAAACAGTGCTGTCTATCACACGTTGGCCGGATATCCTGTTTGCTCCTATCTGTGCAGAAGAAGAGGATGTCCCACTCTGCTCTGAAAACCATTCACAGAAAAAATAACAGCCTTTTTACTCTCCAGAACTCTGATTTTGAGAACAAAAATATGCATTTTATAGAGATTTTAGAGCAAAAAACATTCTTTGTTTGGCATTGTGTATGTTAATGCTGTATATGGATGTATTAAACATAATTAGTGAAAAAAGAAGTATAGTAGTATAATAGTTTTGGTAAAGAAATTAAGAAATCGATTATTCAATAAATCCTAATTTTCAGAGGAGTTTTCTGTACTAAAGACTATTTTTATTGTTTTCTGCTTCACTTTATTCAAAGTCACACTGTGCAGAGAGAGTGTACACATATTTTGCTATGATATGAAATGGTTTTAAACCTGCAACTGCATTATTCTAAAGTGATGATCATCCTGAAAGTGCTTTTTTTTTATAGGCAAACCTGAAATCTTTTAATTTTTCTGTGTTCCATCTTCATTTACTTTTAACCAGTGACATATATACTGATATTTACACATTATTTAAAACATCTCACAGTTATTACCATTATAATAACACCAAAATGATTCAAATATACTTTGTGGTTGCAGAATTGTACTCACTTTAGTATGGGCATGCTTTTTTCGTGCGGAGACCTCAAAAATAGGCTAGGGTATTAATTAATTTGCGGGTTTGAGGGTTATACCATTGAGCGAACCTCGTTTTTTTTTTATCTTGAATGTTATCTACAGCCAATTCAACTACTATAATTGTGACATGATGTTTACAAGTACATACATTATTATATCGTTAAGAACATTATCTTGCATTCAGCTCTAATTTGCTGTATTACATGTTGTCAATTAAATAAACAGGACTGTGTTTGTGTGTATATAATATATATTTATATCACTCATATGTTACTCTTTATTTGAAGAGTACTCATCATAGAAACATTTGGAGTGCTTCACACAATGAAATGTGTGTGTGTTAAATAAAAATGCATGACATCAGAAAATCCTTGTCACATTATGTCACGGAGGGAATTATATTAAAAGTAAATATAAAAGTTGTTATGAACACTGTTATACTCATTTATAATAATTGATATTGCTTTGAAATAACGGCTCAAAGGCGAGGATGTCACATTTGATAAATGCCTGTCGCCTCGTCAAATCTCCCGTGGGTAGGACTAAGACGCGAGGCAAAGAAAAGAATCCAGCATATACAAACTGGGTATTGACAAAGGCCTATGGAAGAGGAGCAGGCCGAGAGGATAGACTCGCTGCAATTATTGGACAAACATCAAAAAGTGGGAGAAATCAGGGTGAAATTGAGCGACATTCAGCAAGTACTTTATAGAGGTAATATATTTCATAACTTGCTGTATCCAATAGTTTGAAGCTACATTCATAAAGTTGACATTCCAATTAAAAATTAAAATTTTAATGCTGCACAGCTTTTGTCTTTTGCATGACTATTCATTCTGTTAATTCTCTATTTCTGCAGAGTTGCAGATCCAAATATTTGCCATAACTCCAGAGCATAGTAAAGTCCTAAAGCCAACATTTGTTGAAAAAAGATAGACGCTATACTTTCTAAAATTCACAAGATATTTTTATCTCATCAAATATCCTGCGTCAATATATATTTGTTGGCATTTTGCATTTCAAAACAACTTTTTTTTTCTCTCCAGCACGCTTCAGTATTAAGTGGGCGGTCTAGCAGCAATCTAACAGCACCATAATTTACATTTGTATAACCACAATAGCATCAAATAATAAAAAATGTTTTGTATGAATGTTTCATTAAAATATTCAAAGTTTAATGAGCAAATCTAAGTAGATTTGATATTCATAATATATTTTAATCATGACAATAATTTATGAGAATATGGCAAGAAAGGGAAGCAATGAAGCAATAAAAAATGCCGTAAAGAGAACCAATGGGAGAAATTGACTGAGATGCGGGACAGAAATGTAGAGGTCCTCATGTAACATACAAAACATTTAATACAATTTACATTAGCACTTAGAGGGAGTCTTAATTTATACATCCCGTGTTTTCAACCCTTGTAACTGCACTATATTGTCTTTACAGACATGACATTTTATTAATAAAAATAAACTTTGTTACATGGATTTGAATATTCCATTGTTGCTGATAAAGCTGATAATGACATTTTGTTATGTCATCTGGTAATAGATATTTGATTACCTCAGCTGATTCAATATATTGCTTGGGTACAGGTCTCTCATTTTAATAAATGAGATGGATTTCAGAGGTAGAATGAGAAGGAATGAAGGAAGATAAGATTTGTGTAGAGTGAGAAAGAGGAGAAAGGAAAAGAAAGTAGATAATTGGAGACTGATAAATGGAAAAACAATGATAGAAAGAGAAGCAGATGGACACAGAAAAAGGGGAGAGAAATCAAGAGTTTGGCAATGAGAATAAGAGAGAGAGAAAACTAAGTGAGATGGATAGAAACTGACAGATGGAGAGAGGAGAAAAAGAGAGGAAGCAAGACAAAGTTCAGAGATCCATGGGTTACAGATAGAGGACACAGAAAAAAAATGAATAAACATACGCGAAGGGAAATGGGGGGAAAGGAAACATTTCATATTTTCTGTTTCTTCATTCCCCCACTGTATTCCCACACCCAAACTAAATTACAAGCATGGGTACACAGTTCCACTTTAAAGTACCCAAACCTCCAGCGGCAACTTCAAATCCTACTCAGCTACTGAACCGAAAGATGAAATAGGTGACCGCTCCAATGTCTTATTATGCTATTAAAAGGATATACATTTATTTTCCTTTGCTTGCTAGGCTGTTTCTAAGAACTTGCATTCTGCAAACAACATCTTTTTTATTTTAGATAAAATATCTATTTTCTATTTTCCTGAACTTTTATATTACTTAAAAAAATAAAATATATGTACTGTATATATATATATATATATATATATATATATATATATATTAAAAGGCAGCTTGCGGAGAGGAAACTAGAGCTTTAATAATATATCTATCTTTTCAAAATGACATGCATTTGGTTTATTTCAAGCCTTATACACACACACACATACACACACAGAGAGGTGTTTCTTCGTCACTCTGGCTGATAAAACCTCTAATCCGGTTGAAGTAATGGAAGAAGTACATATATCTTGTATTGTAGTTAATTTGATTCTGCAAAGAATGACACAAGTCTCGGTCTCGGTCGCTGTCGGTCTTCAGGTCCCGGACTTGTGTCAAACAAAGGCCCTGTTTACTCCTTACCGATGGCCGTCATGGAAGCTCATTGTGCTCCCAGTCTCAGATCACTGTGTATATCGGCCATGACTGCTGGGGGGCATTTTCAGCTCTGAATCAACAGTGAATTGACGAAAGAAAGTAAAGGGAGATTTGCACTTTCTATTGGAAGGAAAAAAATTGTAAATAGTAAAATGGGGGAATGGGTGTGGCTGTGGGAATGGCCTAGTTAAAATGTGGGAATGGGTGTGTCTTCGTATTTGGAACACGACACCTCAACCTAGGCTTACCGTAAGATCTTTGACTTGGACGACAAGAGGGCAGTACTTACTTTGGTTTCTCTTCTTAACTCACAGTCTTTCGCCTTTTACTGAAGACTTCCGTGGAGAAGAACAACAATGAGTTGAACCTATTTTTGGCAGGCTGAGCCATTTGGCTGAGCCTTGTGTATTTGTGAAAAGAAAGAAAGAAAGCTTTACTAAGGTGCTTGACAATGGAGGGCTTAGGCGGGTGTGTAAGCAGCAGCCAGTACTATGCCCAATTGAAAGAACTGCACCATGACAAAAGAGAAACATGCCAGGAGGTTGCCTCCGGAAGCAAAATGTTGGGGCTCATCGACCCTCCTGCCGTGTTCGTTTCTCCCCCCTTACTTTAGTGTTCCTGGTCAAATTTGACCGGTCTGTTTTAACTGCTCTTACGTTAACACAAAAAACATTAATTATCACCAAATTTTATTTAACACCCTTTTAAGCTGTAAACAATGTATCAGACTAGTGGTTTACATGAATAACTGCTGTGACTATACAGAGAATAGATGGAGCAGACCTGGGTGGACCACCACCTCACTGCATGGATCCTGGACTACCTCACCAACCGTCCACAGTGTGTGCTGATACGGGAGTGTGAGTCAGGCCGGGTGTCCTGCAGCACGGGTGCCCCACAAGGAACTGTTCTGGCTCCATTCCTCTTCTCCATATATACCTCGGACTTCAAACACAGTTCTCTGACGACTCTGCAATCGTTGGCCTCATTTCCGCCGGTGATGACAGGGAATACAGGGAACTGAACCAGGACTTCATAGGATTGTGCCAGCGGAACCGCCTCCAGATCAACTCTGGTAAAACCAAAGAGCTGGTGGTTGACTTCTGCTGGGGTAAACCCCCTTCTCCGGAACCAGTGAAGATCCAAAAAATGGACATTGATATTGTGAAATCTTATAAGCACCTGGGTGTTCACTTGAACAATAAACTGGACTGGACCGATCACACAAAGGCACTTTATAAAAACCTTCAGCTTCCACTTACAGTCCGTGGGGCAGACACAGTCACCAGATTTAAGAGTAGATTTAAGATTGTCCTCTTTGATAGTGCTTATAGTTAGGGCTGGCTCAGGTTTATAGTTAGGGCTGGCTCAGGTTTATAGTTAGGGCTGGCTCAGGTTTATAGTTTGGGCTGGCTCAGGTTTATAGTTAGGGCTGGCTCAGGTTTATAGTTTGGGCTGGCTCAGGTTTGCCCTGGTCCAGCCCCTAGATATGCTGCTATAGGCCTAGACTACTGGGGGACATCTTAGGATACACTGAGCTCCTCTCTCCTCTCTCTCTCCTTCTGTATGAATTCATGTTCTATCACTTCACATTACTAACTCTACTTCTTCCCCGGAGTCTTTGTGCTTTCTCGCCTCACAGGTTTCCACGGATCGTGGTTGCATCTGGACCCTGGTCCTGCCTCCTGGTTCCTGGTTCCTGCCGTGACCCTACTGACGCACATCCTTCTCTATTTTCCTTCTGTATGAATTCATGCACCATTAATGCACATTACTAACTCTGCTCCATCGCCGGAGTCTTTGTGCCTTCTCGCCTCGCAGGTTTCTATGGATCATGGTTGCTTCTGGATCCTGGTCCTGCATCCTGCTGTGGTCCTGCCCGACACCTACTGCTATTATCACTATTTCTAGTTGCATTGCAATTAGTATGGTCAATACCATTAATGCTTACTATACTATACTATATCCACTGTTGCTGTTATTTCTGGTAGTTGTAACTTTTTCATCATGCCTACTACTCTCATCATATAAATAATTTCTATCATATTCATTGAATGTGTTGTAACTCTGTTATGTTGTTCATTCTGTACACATGACATCTATTGTACATCTGTCCATCCTGGGAGAGGGATCCTCCTCTGTTGCTCTCAGTTTTTCCTGAACCGATGAGAGGTCCCGGGACAGAGGATGTCATATGTGTACAGATTGTAAAGCCCTCTGAGGCTAATTTATGATTTTGGGCTATACAAAATAAATTTAATTGAATAAAAAGGGACAGAGCAGACTCTATCTGCTGAGGAGACTGATGTCTTTTGGAGTGCAGGGAACACTCCTGAGGACCTTCTTTGACTGGCATCAGCCATCTTCTATGGAGTGGTCTATGGAGCAGCAGCATCTCTGCAGCTGACAGGAAGAGACTGAACTAACTCATCAAGAAGGCCAGCAGTGTGCTGGGGTATATATATATATATATAGCTACATATATATATATATATATATATATGTAGCTATATATATATAGCAGTGTGCTGGACACGGTGGAGGTGGTGGGAGACAGGAGGATGATGGCTAAGCTCTCATCCCTGATGGACAACACCTCCCACCACATGCAGGACACTCTGCAGCTCTGTACAGCTCCTTCAGCCACCGGCTGCTTCACCCCTAGTGTGAAGGAGAGGTACTGCAGGTCCTTCCTTCCAGCTGCTGTCAGGCTGCACAACCAGCTGAGCTCCCAGTACACCACCCAACACAACACTGCAAAGAAATCTGTGCAATATAAATACTCAATACGCCGTACAATACAAATGTATTTCTGTCTGTACATATAACATTTGTAGTTATATTTTAGTTATTGTGGATTCTTTTTTTACTTAGTTCTTTTTCTTTACTGTTTATCACTTATTTATAATACTTGTTTTTGATTTATTTTTACTATCTGTCGTTTGCACTTTACCCTCTGCTGCTGTAATCCTGTGAATTTCCCATCTGTGGGACTAATAAAGGATTATCTTATCTTATCTTATCTTAAGAATAGACACTGAAAATGTATCGCTAAATTTGGTCTAGAGCCTGTCTGACAGAATATCGCCTCATCAGTCACCTACTCATTGTGTTCACAGAGTAAAATGAGAGCAAGGCACAAATAAAGGTTTATATAAGGGGAAAGTGAGAAGATATGTAACATTGATTTGTCTGGAAGGTGTGGTTCACCTGGGGGGATGGGCACATATGTGCGGGATAGAGATGGGTTCCCATAACAAACACCTGATTTTTTTGTTTGAAGTTTGAAACGTGTACAACATGTACAACTTCATATATATATATATTGGCTACATCTTGCACTACTGTTTCGTTTTGTTAGTTAATTTAATTTAATATTATTATTCTATTCTATTTGTTGTATAGATTGTGTGTGTGTGCATTTTTCTTCTTTTCTTCTTCTTCTTCTTATTCTATTCTATATTTTGTTTATATTGTTCTTACCTGTAAGTAAAGCTTTTACTGTAGCGAAAACATTTGCCCTTGTGGGATTAATAAAGTGTATATCTATCTATCTATCTATCTATATATATATCTATATATCTATCATATGGGATGTTCACACAGTGTTCACACACACTGTGTATGGGTGGGGTGGGTTGGGGGGGTGGGGGGTGGGGGGGGGGGTTGTGGTTGTGGATGTGTGGGTGTGTATGGGGCTGTTTTCCATCTGATGAATGGCCATAATCTAGTCACACAATGGGTGTTACAAAGTTGACTAAACCACTAAAAATTCAATGAAAGGGGCGATCGGCAATTTAATATGTTCAAACGCCTAGTGTGGAGGATATCATAAGGCCTTCAGATGAAAAATACAATATTTATGATTGATTCAAGTTGTAAATCGGTCAGATTTGATCCGAACACGACAGGAGGGTTAAAGCAGCTATACAACATTGCTACATGGAAATAGTTTCCATGTAAAAGTCATGCAGTCAGAATTTTACTTCAAGGGGACACATTATTTTTATATCTGTCTGAAAGGCTCGCTTTTCGTGCCTGTCTCTTTAAGCCCTCTCCCAAAAAAATGACAGGTTTACCTGACGTTTAGCTCTGGTAAATACAGTTTTTTACTGTCACATAATGTTAGCTCAGTATTTGTGCATAAGCTCTGCAATCTTTACCGTAAACATTTGTCTTCACAGGTACATTTGTGAGAAATGACCTCCAGAGCCCAGGAAAGAAGAAAGCATTTGTTTTTAGGATCAGTAGAGGTTTTACCATATATCATAGGAAGGTATTTGCTTGGGGCCTAATCGGCACAGGGGACTCAAGCATCTGTGTTTATTTTGTATTTTTATTGTAAATATTTTTTTGTTTATCATTCCAAATGAATGATAAAATAGATGAAAATAAATGTATTCTTGTATATGAGGATAATCCAATGAAATATCATTGCCATTACTGATTATGATCCCATTTCTCTTTTACAGTACACCATATTATTCCACCTTGAGAACTTTCGATAAGAGCGGGCTGCTCTATAGCAGGTTGTAGTCAGGAATATATGATTAAAGACGATACTCAACAAAGTCCAGACAGCTACTTTATGATAGTACATTTTTTTATCTAATAAAAAAAATGTATCTGCAAGTTGTGATTTTAGCATGTAGATTTTATGACCGCTAGCCTCCACTTCAGAACAATGCAAGTGTGATAGTGAGACATGCCTATCGGTCTGTGGGCCTTTACCCAGAGAGTAAGAGTTTCTTCATTCATAACGCTGACATTCAATTTTCAAAAACGTTGGCTGCAATGGTCCACCTTTTCTCTCCCTCAAAAACAGACGTGCGACGTGGTGATCAGTCATTTTATCTCAGTCCAGCACTGCTTGATGGAGAGGTCCTTCTACGCCCGGCGCCCATGCTACTGGTAGGGAACACACTGCCAGGTAACAGGCTTTAATGTAAATAAAAGTTTCTTAAAACAAACACGAAGCTGCCGGTAGGGTGATTTCTGTCTTGGACAATGCACAGGTCACAGTTCCTCTTTTCCTCTGTGTGCCTGTCAGCTGTTAGTCAGTCCTATCTTGGACCAACTTTCACTGTACTGTTTAAGAACACTTGCATGCTGCATGGCAGGTCAACAATGAGTTCAAATACTCACAGGTGCAGGATCCTTGCTGTGAACAGTTGTATTTCTCTCCACCTGTAGACCTCGTGCAATTTCTGGACATTTTCAGCACTTCCAAGTTTTCAGTTTAGTTTTAAGTTTCTGTGAAGTGGTGCACATATGATGCTGCTTAATCACAATGAATTCAGAAAAAGTTGAAACCACATTGTTTTCCACAGTAGCTTCTGCACATTGAGTAGTGTGTTGGAGATGGACACGTTTAAAAGAGTTCACACAGGTCCAAGTGTGAATCACTTCAAGCCTCACTCAGTTTGTAACTCCCTCGGGACTGTTCTTTCCGATTCCACCAATTTTCAGGTGCGCCAAGGGAGCCTGGCCATGATATGACCAAAAGTGTGTTTGGCACGCTCTAGATGCACTTGACTGCAGTCTGGCCGTGACGCTGACGCTGGGTTGACAAGCATGCGATGTCCTCTTGTGCGCACAGAGCAGCAACTAACCATTAACTTGGGGAGGTGAGGAGATAAAAACAAACGCTCTGTGCACAGAAAGTACCGACAGATGCTGATGCAGAGGACAGACAGGATGGGCATCTAGGACATGATGCATCATTAATAATATGTTGAATAAAACACCACACAGTAAGTGGTAATCAGTTTGTCTATTTAATAATTTGTTATATTTTACAGCAGCAGCTGAGCTTGTTACATGTTTGAATATCCTTGATCATATGGATCATAATGTTATGTATCAAGTTATGGATATAGTTATCAGTTAGAAATTCTGAGCGAGAAAATGGACGTGGTGTGTCTCGAAGTCAATGCGTGAGAATTGGCAGCCCTGCAATTTGTAAATGTAAGAAAAGAAAAAATGAGATAGCATTGGGCCTCGTACAATATCCACTCGTACAAGCAGTTCTTAAGTGACTTGTACGAGGGATTTAGGAGAATGGACCTGTAATTTTCTAGATCTTTTCTAGTCTTCCTACCACTCAAAGCGCTTTAACACGACATGACATCATTCACCCATTCACACACTAATGGGAGGGGCTAAGGTGCCATCAACCCATCAGGAGTATCTACTATTCACACACCGTAGGTACAGCTACGGGAGCAATTTGAGGTTAAGTGTCTTGCCCAAGGATACATTGACATGGGATAGCGGAGCCGGGGATCGAACTGCTGATCCTCTGATTGAAGGACGACCCTGCTCACCACTGAGCCACAATTTTCTTGTGTTTTTTATTTTCTCTCGAGTCCGAACACAATTTACTTGTGGTTCAGACCTGTCGTAGGAGTCATGCAGTTAGTCTGCTGTTATCCAAACAAATTTTTTTGCTAATGAATCGTGTATTTCATTAATTTGAAGCAATTTTGCATTAGAAAATACTATAAAAATCCCATTTCATGAATTTGACTCTGCAGTTCGAATCGTAATATAATAAAAAAATGAGATATTGATGCTATTGCATAACACTACATTATCAATGGGAACATCTGAAGCTGCAGAACGACTTAAATAATGCACTATTTGTAAGTTAATATGTCTCTGTACATATTAAGGTCAGTGAGAAGTGTAACCAGGCGCAGCAGGGTTAACTTACTTCTTTTGGCTGGCTTAGTGCGTCAGGCCCTTTAGAGGAGAGCCTTTCTAACGACAGCGTCCTGATATCGGAGACAGATGGATGGTTCTTCACATGCAGGTTTATGCAAGTGGCTGTCCAGGAGGACAACCTCCGTTGCATTGCATCACCTATTATAGCGCGCATTCATTAGTCCATATTCGTGATGGAAACTTACCCTTGACCCCCTCCCGTTGCAGTCATCGATCGTCTTACTCTTTTAAAGCTATTTTCATATTGAACCATTTCTTCTTTATTTCAGTGACAGTGTGACTCTCAGGTGACCCGGCATTAACAGCACTTGTTATTTCTGCCATTCTTTGGCTTTAGCAGGTCCCTATTTTATTTCTTAAACTGCACTGCAACTTTTATTCAATTTTCTTTAGCTTTTTAATGTTTTACTGACTGTTTTTATATTTAAATGAATGTTCCTAATTGTTTTTAAATCTTCTTTTCTAAATATTACACAGACTGCATTGTACACCAATGCTGAGGGGCAGGCTTGGCCTAGGTTCCCCTACATGTAGTAAATGTAACTCTGAAGTTGGTACTTATATTCACATGTTTTGGAAATGTGCAAAGATACAAACATTTTGGAGAGAAGTGAAGGACGAAGTGGTTTCTTTGATCGGATATGATCTGGAGCTTTCACCTCCTCAATGTATTTTGGCATGAAGTTCTTCCTCTGGAAAAGTTAACCCACACCCTCCATGACAATGTCAAGGGATTTGTCAAGATATGGAAACCGGTCTTAGACATGGTGGACCCCTCCGGACTGGACTTTGCCCTGCCAGATTAAAAACACTGGTACCGATGCTGACCGATGCTGGACCTGATGATATAACCAAGATGTACTTATGTCAGACTGGTGATGTGTGAATGTGTTATTTGCTGTGTTTTTTTGTTTTGTTCTCTTATTGTTTTTTATTCTTTTTGTATTGTATCCTTAAAGTGCTGGAGTTCTGTCTTGTTAAGTTGTAAAATCAAAATAAATATATAAAAAAAAAAAAATTCTTTTCTTTTGCATTATGTTTTGATGCTTTTCATGGTTTTATGTGAAGCACTTTGAATTGCCTTGTTGTTGAAATGTGCTATCCTTGCCTTGCCTTAATTCCGCTGCTGACAGTGTTTAACCAATAGCATGACTAAAATATCCAAACTTGTAAAGTCATTTTTATTCTTTGGTGCCATTTTCATGAATGAACACATGAATGAACTACACGCGTAGCCTTATCTTTCTTAACAAATCAGGCTGTATGACTATCATTATATCACTAAGAATCCTGCAATTAGATCAGAACAACTAATTTAAAGCAATTTATTTAAGCCTAGTATCCTACACACAACACAAGAAAGCAGTCCAAATGTATCCATCCTCACAGAACTAACAAATATTAGAAAAATAATTCAAGTTTACACATACATCAATTTTGTGAACAAACCATAAAACCATAAAATGATGAAGGATGAAACTAAAATGATCCGACACAAAGCTTTAGTATATTCTCCCCATTCAGCTGTTACTTTCTTGATAGGATGAGTAAGGTCATGCTAAAGGAAACTGTCCTTCAAGTACCTCAGTCTGGATGACGAATGTCAAAGTAGCAACACATTTGGGGTAAGTGAGGTGGAAGGTGTGATAACATCCCATCAGGATGAGAGGAGCCTCATGGATCACGTCCCTGGGTCAGCGGCATCATGCCAACAGCCAGACAGTGGTTAGTAGATTCTGTCAGGAGGACTGGACTAGTTTTGTGATGGGCCGTCTCTGGAGAAACATAGAGGGCTGAGAGCAACACAGTAGAGTTAAAAAAATCAAACCTCAGAAATATCAAGTTTAATTTCAGTTTAGCTGATACTGACTCAAACTGATCTCGAGAACATGGAACAATACACCACTTGCTTTATAGAAGCCTTTGGCAAAGCATTGGCTCTTCTAGCTGAAAATCAGTACAGACACATCAAGTGCATTGCCCTTGTTTTTGTTAGGCCATTTGAATGTGGCATTAAGTGTTGTGTAATTGAAAAGTAAGCAGAAAAGCAAAATACATAATTTTGTGCAGTGTACTGTGGTAGTTGATTTCCTCAAACAGACTGATCACAGATGAGGTTGGAGTCGAAGATCAATTGATCAGAATCGTTTAATGGACATGCATCAAAGCACAGTTTGCTGGATTACAGATTTTCTTCAACTTACTGAAGGAAACGCAAAACCTTTATACCCTCCTGTCACATGGGGGTGGGACACATGGGTGTTATTTTTATGTCCAGTCATGGATAAACTTAGGTCCGAACCTAAAGGTCAGCTCCACATCACAGGTAGAAATGCTAAGCACAGTCATGTCCGACATACGTTCACGTATGGGTAAGTGTTGGCCCTCCTGAGCCACCCAAACAATCAGAAAATAAACAGATGAACAGAAAATAAACATGCATGACAAAGGTCAACCAGATATGCTTGTTCCATCAGAGTGTGTCCACATCACAGGGTCCATCTGGGAATACGAGTGCGTGTGTGTATTTTCACAACAAAGCTGGAAATATATATATGCTAATAAATTGTGTTGAGACTGCTCATAAGCTGCTATGATATTACATACAATGTTATCAATCCCAACATGCATAATCAGGAGATATAAAATATCTCCACAGTATCCAGTGTATTATTGTATGTGCAGATGTGTGTGTGTGTGTATGTGTGTGTGTGTGTCTTTACCCTAGAGGGTAAAAAAAAAAAAATCAATCTCGACCAATTAACCTGTCCAAACATAATCCGTGGTAGAGAGCGACAGAGAGAATGACAAAATGCACCATGGAAATGTTCCAGACCAAAGACCTTTGGTGTTTAATAAGAGCGGGACACATTGATACAAGCCTCTGCACGGACACACTCCAAATGCAGCCTTTGACTATAAAAAAGTTTATTCATTTATATTCAAGTCGTGTCACCCTCAAGCTTTTCGAAAATAAGACATGTCTTGATGTTATACTAGTTGTCTTAGAATTGCTGTATTTTCTCATCAGTTGAAAATATGCACGATTATCTGGAGGAACGAGGAGGCTTGCCGGAGAAGCTATAACAATAACACTTTGTGTCTTTTGGAAACTTTGAAGTATATAAAAGGTGTGAAACACAGCTGGAATAATCTCAAACCATGACAGGACTATGACGGTTCCAAAATGTGGTTCGTAATCATAAATTGTAGTTATTTGTGATGATCAAACTGTAGCCCCTCGAAAGGCTCTGTTCTAACCTTGATGTTACTTACGTTTCCATATTAAATGTAGATTACATCCAATTCATCTGCTATAACCGTGACATTGTTTACAAGAGCAAACAGCTGCTGACGGCAAATTATCAGCCGATATCAATGAGAACATTCATTTAAAGATATATGTCATAAAAATAGACAGTAGTTTGATTCTGTGTATATAATGTATGTCTCTTACATAACATTAACAGGTAATGAAGGTGAACATAATATGACATTAGTTCTTACATTAGTTATCAAAAGAAGATCACATGTTATGGCCTAAATGTGTGTGATCTGGTTCAAGAGATAATTCAGAGATCATCATTTTGGACAATTATAGAGAAAGTAAAAGCCTTAAGACCATTTGTTGTCTGTAGTGTAGTCTGAAGATATGTCAAACAGCAAAATGAGTCCAACTTAGCCTAACTGTTGAGTGTGTATGGAATCAAATAAAGTAACCATGAACCCATACATCCAGGAATTGAGTAAGTAGCTGAGCGGAGTGCAATGTCACAGATACAAGGAGCATTTGAAACTTTTATAAAACATAATAAATTGTATATCAAATTTAAGATTTACATGCAAATGTGCTCCTCAATAAACACACTCAGCTGGATGAGACTCCTTACTGTATTACAACTATTTGGTACATATCATTTTGGAAAAACAAATCCTACAAACACTTAAAAAATGCATGTAATTCAGTTCCTGAAGGAGCTAGAAGTATTTGAATTGTGCGTAGGTTTTATTTTCCTTGATCCTGGAGAGGAAGAAACTGTCACCGAATGTCAGTCTTGTTCATCCCTGTGTGTATTCAGCACACAGCATGTGTGTGTGTGTGTGTGTGTGTGTGTGTGTGTGTGTGTGTCTACAAGTAAGCTATGTGATTCTTGCCGATTACTCTAACTAGCAGGTGGTGTCTTCCTACTGACAGCTTGGATTGCTGCTCCTGACCGTTGCTTTTATTGGTGTGTGTGTGTGTGTGTGTGTGTGTGTGTGTGTGTGTGTGTGTGTGTGTGTGTGTGTGTGTGTTCCTCCCTTTTGTGTACATGATCCCTGTAAATTGCACACATTCTGTGAGGGACAGTTCGATATTCACCAGGCTGTAGATTGCTCTTGCAATTACCATTGGAACACATTGATTTGTGTGTGTGTGTGTGTGTGTGTGTGTGTGTGTGTGTGTATGTGTGTTTCTCATTGTGACGAGTGTTTCGATTCAAACAAAATGTAGTTGTTAAAATCAATACTTTAAAATTTTAAATAAAAATGAAAATAATAATTCATATATGTTTTTCAGAATCAGAAGAGTTGTCTGATGTAATGGATAACAGTGAAACACAGCTCTGTGCACCATCAATTTGATTTGATATAACTTTCATGCTAGTTTTAGAGTTCTTATTGCTGAACAGTCCAGAGGGCTGTCAAACTTCACATTTTTAAGCATTCACCTTATCCAGAGAAAATGTTCCTACATTACATTATTAATGTATACGCATATTTGTTGTTAGAAAATGTAATAGAGGTGAAAGTCTTTACTGATTATATTTAAGTACATTTAGTGTTGAAATGTATCACAGACCAGCACATAGCAGCAAGCGATTTCTGGACAAGCAATGTAACAAAATAAATAAAGAGAGAAGTGTTCCCTGCAGCACCAAATTAACTGTATATTGCTGTATATGAGTGTATCTACGTTGGATAAATGTGCCTACAGTACGCATGTTCTGTAACAGCATGTATTTAACCAGTGTGACATCTTGCTCTACCACTGCCTGCATCATTCTACATACACTGACGTCTTTTGCTATGACGAGCTGCTTAATCACCATGCGGTGGATCACTCTGCCAATTACTGCGACACAAAGTGACTTTCACGACCCAGTGGGTGCAGCATGTAGCCAGATAAGTAGGAATTATTCACCCTGCATGTATAGAAAGCCCTCATCAGCGACAATCTCACTGATGACAGACAGAAACCGGTATACTAATGAATTCACACACTGACCTAGAGGAGAGGAACGAGTATGCCATATGATACAATGCTATCTACGTGTATGTGAGATTTTATATATGATCGGATTAAACTCCATACTTGTTATATCTACATTATGCCAATCTTTTGATTTCACATCACAATGCCTTCATGACCACTCAAACATCAAATGATCCAATGTAGATTAATTTAATAACCTCAGTCACATCCACACACACACACACACACACTTAATTTCTTAGGCACAATACAAATGGGCACAGACCAGAAAACCCTGGCATAAAAGGGCTTGCTGTATATAGTATGAACACTGGCCCTTTTCCATGGAAACACATACATGCAATAATAATGTACCATATGTGCCTGAAGCACCAACACACACTCATGCAAATGCTTTGTAACCTTTAGTTCCTGTGTACTGTACAGTTGAGCCTTCATAAAAGTTAATGACTCGTCTCTCTGGGTATTGACAGGCAGCACATTCCCAAACAGTGATAATGATGGTAAGTGATCGCTGCGAAGGCCAGGGAGGACTGTTGCTGAAATTCAGCGCTCTGCCTTGAGGTTCATCTGCAGACAACATAATGTGAAACGCTAGGTGAACGATTTGATTGCAGATCATTTGAGTGGGCAGGAGAGGGCCCAGTGTTTATAGTTACATTCATTTCAGACCTGATATATTTAAACATTTCCTTTTCCTCAGGATTTGTTATATATTTTTATGCTAACCTAGCAGAGATGCCCTTTGCAGGACAAACACACTACATTAACAGTTACATTTATTGGGTTAGGTTGTGTGCCAATTTCATATTAAGTGTTAATACACATAGTTTACATACACAGTGTTTATGAATGTAAGCTTTAATGTGAGCCCAATAGTGACAGCTCTTAAAAGGGCTACACCTATACTCAGAATTTAGCATAAACATTAGTTACAATATGCAACTATGTTTAGGCCATCTACTTTGGCTTGTTGGCTTAACGTTAACAAGTGCTTATAAATTAGCATCGAAAGCTTAGGCCGCCAAGTGTCCTCCGCGCCGCCGTCCGTACCAAAGTGCCGTCAACACGTGTGTCCTTTTATACTCCTTCCAAGTCCTCGTCCGTGCACCGTATGCGCGCGGCGCCATTTCCGCTTCCGGGTGCAATGGTCAGCATGTGCGACTTCGCTCTGCTCGGCTTCCGGTGCGCACTTCTGGGTGCGAAGGACCTCACGCGATTGCACAACACATGTAATCGTCCACAATTAACTGGTTATCGGATTCATACACACTGTAATTTATAAAATAGTTTAAACACACTAATTCTGAAATAGTCTAAACATACTGTAATTATTAAATAGTTATAAAATAATGGCATAAAACAGTTCGCTCCCAGGAGCTTTTTCTATTTAACCTTTACAGTCCAAGTGTCCCACTGCTACACTAATATAGTACAAATGTTACTAGTCTATGGTGTCAACATTGTCTAGTTTTTGTATGTATAGATTGTATAGTATAGAGATAATAATAATAATACTAATAATAACAACAACAATTGAAGCTGCGAGCAGCATTTGTCGGGCCCTCGCACCTTTGCGCATGTCGAGGCTACTTGCTGGACGCCGGTTGACGCGACCCGAAACTTGCTTGACCATCAGACACTGCGTACATGGGTTAGAGGATATTTCATACGTGGAGCAGCGGCGTCGTCAAGTAATTTTGCAGGGGCTTAAACCTTGAATGTTTTTTGTATATCTCTGACTACTATTTTAGATGAAAGCCTGTAAAGATTTTAAAAGAAACTAAAAAGGTAATATGTGTGAATATACTATTGTGTTTTTAACACAACAGACTGTCGAAGTAAATGCAGGTCTCTAAACCAACTGTGTGTTTGTGCTGGAGGGTCTGCCAGTAATATAGTAATATAGTAACACACGTTGGCCAGGGAGACAAGTGAGGAGTCAAAAAGAAAAGGACGTGCAGTGAATACAGAGGTTGAAAGAGAAATGTGGGGTAAATAAAAGTACACAACATGTAACTTCCTGTTGCCACTAAGTGGCGCTATGATTATTATTATAAATTGGGCTGTAGATGTCTTCAAGCATGGAGTCTCATCAAACATGTGAAATTTGGAAAAGATCTCACCATGTGGAGTCGAGTTACATCAGTTTATTCGTTAACGGCGAAGGTTCAAAATGCGCCGAGCCTCCACGTCGCCACCTTTGAACAAATTCTTACAATCTTCATAATGAAGCATTATAAAGCATACATTTGAGAGGGATCGGATTAATCTGTGAGGAGGAGGGTGTAAAAGTACACAACATGTAACTTCCTGTTGCCACTAGGTGGCGCTATGACTATTATTATAAATTGTCATATAGATGTCTTCAGGGTCAGGAGGTTATGACATGAGAAATATGGAGCAGATTAGACAATGTACGGCCTGTTTCACGGCGAATGGTGTTTTTTTGCCACCACCCCACGGAAACATAGTTCGATAACTTTTTGATCTTTTGTGCCGATCTATCCTTGGAGGCAGCTATAAGCCCTAATATATGTATGGACGGCTTCTCTCTCATCGACTTTAAAAAATTGTCTTCAACAATTTCCTCTTCTAAATCTTCTACCTGTCTCTTGGACCCCGTCCCGACGAGGCTGCTTAAAGAAGTTTTACCTTTGATTGGCACCTGTCTGCTGGATATTGCCAATCTGTCTTTACAAACAGGCCATGTACCACAGTCTTTTAAAGTAGCTGTGATCAAGCCTCTTCTCAAGAAGCCCACTCTTGATCCAGAGGTGTTGGCTAACTATAGACCGATCTCTAACCTTCCCTTCCTCTCTAAGATCCTTGAGAAAGTAGTTGCAAATCAGTTATGTGACTTTCTACAGAACAATAGTTTATTTGAGGATTTTCAGTCAGGATTTAGAAAACACCACAGCACAGAGACAGCACTGGTGAAAATTACTAATGACCTCCTAATTGCATCAGATAAAGGACTTGTCTCTGTTCTTGTCTTGTTGGACCTTAGTGCTGCATTCGACACCATTGACCATAACATCCTATTACAGAGATTAGAAAATTTGATTGGCATTAAAGGCACCGCACTAGGCTGGTTTGAGTCCTATTTACTACTTTAGTCGGATCGATCTCAATTTGTATATGTAAACGATGAATCCTCGATGACCACCAATGTCAGTCACGGAGTTCCACAAGGTTCTGTGCTTGGACCAATCTTATTCACCTTATATATGCTTCCTTTGGGCAATATTATCAGAAGACACTCCATAGACTTTCATTGTTATGCAGATGATACTCAATTATATATATATAAATTAGTTAAAAATTAGTTCACGCATTTGTTACTTCTAGACTGGACTACTGTAACTCCTTATTATCAGGCTGCTCTAATAAGTCTCTTAAAACTCTCCAGTTGATCCAGAATGCTGCAGCACGTGTACTAACAAAAACTAAGAGAAGAGATCATATTACTCCTGTATTAGCTTCTCTTCACTGGCTCCCTGTAAAATCCAGAGTCGAATTTAAAATCCTTCTCCTCACCTACAAAGCCTTAATTGGTGAGGCACCATCATATCTTAAGGATCTCATGGTGCCATATTTCCCCACTAGAGAGCTGCGCTCACTAAATGCGGGGCTGCTTGTGGTTCCTAGAGTCTTAAAAAGTAGGATGGGAGCCAGAGCCTTCAGTTATCAAGCTCCTCTTCTATGGAACCAGCTTCCACTTTCAGTCCGGGGGGCAGACACAGTGACCACATTTAAGAGTAGACTTAAGACTTTCCTCTTTGATAGCGCTTATAGTTAGGGCTGGCTCAGGTTTGCCCTGGTCCATTCTTTCCAGCCCCTTGATATGCTGCTATAGGCCTAGACTGCTGGGGACAACTTAGGATACACTGAGCTCCTCTATCCTTTTCTCTCTCTCCTTCTGTATGAATTCATGTTCTATAAATGCACATTACTAACTCTACTTCTTCCCTCGGAGTCTTTGTGCTTTCTCGCCTCGCAGGTTTCCACGAATCGTGGTTGCATCTGGACCCTGGTTCTGCCTCCTGGTTCCTTCCGTGGAACTGCTGACGCACATTCTTTTCTATTTTATGTGAATTCAACGTGTTGTAACTCTGTTATGCTGTTCATTCTGTACACATGACATCTATTTTCGTACTCTGTCCATCCTGGGAGAGGGATCCTCCTCTGCTGCTCTCCTGAAGGTTTCTTCCATTTTTCTCCCTGTTGATAGGGTTTTTTGGGGGAGTTTTTCCTGAGTCGATGAGAGGTTCTGGGACACAGGATGTCAGTGTGTACAGATTGTAAAGCCCTCTAAGGCAAATTTGTAATTTGTGATTTTGGGCTATACAAAAATAAATTGAATTGAATTGAATTGAATTGAATTGAATTGAATTGTAGTTGAAATGTATAACTGGAAAAGTTTGAAGCAAAACTGCATCATCTAAAGAATCCAAGAGATGAATTACAATCCAGGAAAAGCTGGAAACTAAACGATTTTACTGTCACAGTACTAGTCGTAAAAGTAGAGAGAGAGAAATGTAAGATATAGAGAGAGAGAGGTGGGAGAGAGAGACAGACAGACAGGGGAGAGAGAGAGGTGAGAGAGAGAGTCAGACAGAGAGAGAGGTGAGAGAGAGAGAGTCAGACAGACAGACAGGGGCGAGAGAGACAGGAGAGAGAAAGGGTGGAGAGAGGGAGAGGGAGGGAGAGAGAGGGAGGAGAGAGAGAGATAGAGAAGTTGAGAGAGAGGGAGAAAGAAAAGGAGATTGAGAGAGAGAGAGATAGAAAGAGGAAGAGAGAGAAGTTGAGAGTAAGGGAGAACGAGTAAGAGAGAAAGAAGTTGAGAGAGACAGACAGACAAACAGGAGGCGTTACAATGCCTTTAACTGAATATCTCTAAGTCATTTGTGTGTGTGTGTGTGTCAGTGTCTGTGCGTGTCAGTGTATGTGTATGTGTCTGTATGTTTACAGTGTCTGTGTATCTGTGTCACACTTGGGTGCTTTCAACATCAACAGTTTCCATAGTGATTACTTCAAAGAGACTACAGCTCCATAGGCTTAACATGGAGTTAAAACCTGTCGAACTATCTCAGAACTCATATAACCGTAGCTCCTATTGCTTCGATATCCGACCTTGAGAGGAAGGACAACTTGATGAACAGATAGTGTGAAAGTTGTTTAAGTGTAAAAAATGTGGCTTTTATGGCTGAATAGAAATCGGGTAGGGTTGTCTGCGAGATCTTTTTGGAGTCAGAGTTAACATGGGTCTCTATGGAGCAGAGAGGTGGATTTCCTCTCACTCTCAGACATTTTTAGCCAAATGTGTGAAGCTGTTCAATTCCGTAGTCATATGTGTACGACAAGCACAAGATTTGCTACATTTATATCTTTAAATGATGCCTGTAGAGTAAAAATTGTGGAATCGGGAGCAAAATGCAAATATTTTTTCACAAGAAACTGAAGCTCCTCTTCACTCGCACAATACACACCCATTATAAAGTCAGAAAAGGTCTGACAAAAGCATATGGTAAAAAAGCATATGGCAAATGGTGTCTGTAGCTGAAAGTATGCAGAACTTTTAAGCTTTTAAAGTTGAAGAAGTTTAAGAGGATTTGAAGAATTCAAAATAAAAATCATAAAAAGGTTAATTCAAAAAGTTGAAAAATTAGACATAAAGAGTCCTGAAAGAGCGGAACATTTTTATAGCTGAACGGTTTCTGTAGCTGAAAATATGAAGGAAGAGAAGACGTTCAAAATTCGTACGGAAGAAATAGTGGAAGAAGTTGAATAAAGATTTGAAGAACAATAATTGGAATGCTGTTAAGAACAATAGGTCCTTCGCTCCGACTACATCGGTGCTTGGGCCCTAATTATAATAATAATGGTAGTGCTGGAGGAAAAGTCAGTTTGTACAAGGTCTGTCCAGCTTGTATGGCAATTCATCCAATAGTTGACAAGATATTTCATTTTGGCTCGGCATTGGCTTGTGCAATTTGGTATCCTCAATTATATCTGCAGTCGTGGGGATGCACAATATGTGCACCCTAAAGCAGGACTTACTGGATGTGGACCACCGGCATTAATCTCCTAACCAAATAACTATTGTATTATGTTTCCTTTTTGAGAATAACTTGACAAGATATATGCCAGTGATATGAACTAAAGATTTGAGATGAATCTGCATGATGCAGGTAATTAACTATGTGCCAAAATAAAATGTATGTTGCATGCAGTCCAAATCCAAACTATTTCTGCAACTAGATATATAGTTTCACTTCGCAGTGCAGTCCGAAACCACTAAAAACACGACCACCATCCAAACAGAAGTTGACCTCATGAAAGCCAACATACAAGACATGAAGGGCGGCTTATCAACAATTCAAATACCAAACCCTGGAAGCAGGCCTTGTAGATATATGGAGAAGCAAGTTTCTGAGAAGCAGGAATTTCACCTTCTATTCATTGATTATTTCTTTACCACGAAGGCAGAGCTACACAGGATAGTGGACATTGAGATTCTGCCTATAACTATATCCGACCACTGGCATTAAAATGGGACATAGGCCAAAGACCAACATCTAAACAATGGAGACTTAATGCATCTCTCCTTAATGATAATAATTTACCTCCTTTATCACAGCAGAAGTCAAGGAATACTTGGATATCAATACCTCGGCCGAAACGAAACCTCTTACATTGTGGTATTGTGCCAAAACAAACATCAGATGCCGTATTATTTCATTTTCTTCTGTTAGGAAAAGAGGAAAAGGGGCTAAATAAAGAGAATTGGAAGACAAAATAAAAGGCTTAGAACATAAACAATCGGCAGCGGCCAGTCTCCTAAACGACCTACACGCAATCCGGAGAGAACTCAACAGCATACTATCAGATAAAATTGAGGGAAGTTTAAGATTCACAAACCAAAGATACTATGAACACGGTAACAAGGCAAGCAGATTATTAGCATTTAGATTAAGAAAACAGCAATCATCTAATACAGTACAGAAAATAAAATCAAAAGAAACTTTTTACAAAACCAGATAAAATAGTAGAATCCTTTGCAGAGTTTTACGAATCTTTACACAAAAATACGGATACCTGCTCTGATGATTCAAAACTTACAGAATTCCTAAATCCTATAAAATTAACTGAACTCACAGAATCAGCAGCTAAGGAATTAGATAAGCCTATTGAGGAATGGGAGATCAATCAGGTGATCTCAATGCTCAAAAATAATAAAAGCCCAGGACCAGATGGATATATTAATGAATTTTATAAAACCTTCAAGGTCACCACTGTTGCTAAAAGCATACCACCATGCATTAGAATCTAAAACTATGGCACCGTCTTGGACTGAGGCAACTATAGTGGTAATTCATAAAGAAGGTAAAGACCCCCCAGAGTGCTAATCCTACAGACCGATATCACTGCTGAACGGGGACCTGCGAATTCTAACAGCAATCTTAGCAAGGAGAGTTAATCATATAATCACTGAAATCATCCATCCTCATCAGACCGGATTCATCAATGGAGGATACTATGGCAATAACTTACAACGCCTATTAAACATAATATCCCATCTAAAAGAAGAAAAATCAGAAGCAATGATTATGTCCCTAGATGCTCAAAAAGCATTGGACCGGGTATCATGGCAATATGTATTCCAAACACTAAAACGGTTAAAATTTGGCCCCAACTCTTTAAATTGGATACAAACATTATACTCATCAGCTGTTAAAAGTAAATGGATATAGATAGAACAGATTCACATTGGAACGCGGCTGCAAACAAGGCTGCCCTTTATCCCCTCTGCTGTTCACAATTAGTATCGAACCTTTGGCCCAGTTCATCCGAGATAACAAAATAAAAAGGAACTGTAATACATAAAGAAGAGCATAAAATATCTCTTTACGCTGATGATGTATTATTATATCTGACACAACCTGCATCAACAATACCACATCTAAAAAGGAACTCATTTCGCAATATGGATACTACTCAGGATACAAGGTAAATGTGGAAAAAACAGATGCTATGGATGTCAACGGTAACGTCTCAAGAAGCGCAAAGCTCCAAAGTGGATTTAAACGGCCAAAAGGCGGTATAAAATACCTTGGCATATACATCCCCCCATCCTTACAGAATTTGTACGAGGCCAATTATAGTAAAATATTTCGGTGCATTGATGGTGACCTGGCCCGATGGTCTACGCTCCCTCTGTCCTTGCTCGGTCGGGTTCAAAGTATTCGCATGAATACCCAGACTTCTCTACTTATTTCAGATGCTACCTATAGAAATTCCCAAATTAATTTTGATAACCTGGATGAAATAATTTCCAAATTTATCTGGCAATAAAAGCGTCCTAGAATTAGACTTAAAACCTTACAGCTACCTAAGCTAAATGGAGGCCTTAAACTTCCAAACTTAAAATATTACTTCTGGGCTGCACAAATGAAATCTTTGATAGTGTGGATTCAGAATAGCACATATACTCGCTGGCTTAATATTGAGAACAACTTATGCTCAGAACCCTTACAAATTTTGCCTTTTTTAGATGCGCCCATAAAAGAACTGGCAGAGTGGACAAAGATCACTCTTAAAATCTGGAGCAAAATACGGACAGCTTCCAAGTCAATTTCATTATTAACAAGCATTGGATCAATGAAGACATTCACACCTAACAATCTAGACACAGGCTTTAGAAAGTGGTCAGATATGGGAATGGTCTACCTGCACCAGCTATTTAATGAGGACAACCTCAAGACATTCGAGCAGCTGAAAAATGATTTTGATCTCCCCAAAACAGATTTCTTCAGATACTTACAACTGAGAACTTTTCTAACGACACACAAAAAGTGGGGAAAGCTTGTGAAACGTACGCCTACAGAAAAGTTATTAATAGAAATACAGATGGGGAACAAAGATAAGAAAACAATAATTAAACTATATAACATGTTTCTATCTATGAATCTACATAATTCCCTACAGATAAAGCAGAGATGGGAAGCAGAAATAAACAAGGTCATAACACAGAATACCTGGGAGGAAATGTTCTTATTTCCCCTCTTTTTCTCTTTGAGTGAGCACCATTTGATGTTTGTTGTTCTTTCTGTGTGTTGTACACTGTACCTGAATATCATGTGTACCAAGACTACATACAGTTGATGAATAGACAAAGAAAGTAACTGAAAATGCATGTTGTTATGTTGTTGAAAACTAAATACAAAGTGAGTTAAAAACAAAACAAGTGTCTTTCCACATCTTCCTCTGCTCAAACACTACCTGCCTTCACACTGCAGGACACTCAAGACTTGCACTGTCAATGACATGCAAAATACACAAATGCACTCAAAATGAAGACTTCAGAAACACTGATGTGCACAAAATTACATGAATAAATACATCAGAGTTTACACAAAGTTCTGTATTATGCTGTAACACTGGATGCAGGAAAACACATTTTTACACTTAAGTAAGGCATGCAAACAAGTACACACAGAGTACACATAGAGTAGACACACAGATGCAATGCATGACTGTCAAGTCTTGTTGCAACAGCACCTCATTGTGCCATGATTAATGACGCTACGCATCATTAACCTTCTGACACAGATCTAGGAAATTACTGCTGTATTTACACGTCCGCACATATACTGTAGATATATTTATCAATACACACTCATTACACAACAGTGCTGCTGCTTTCCATGCAAGCTTCCGTATTTTAATATTACCAGGTGTTTAGGGGAAATAGAACATCAGCAGACACAAACACAAATGCACATATAAGTATATACACACATTTGGCCAGGGTTCATTAATTTCACATTATCAGGTGATTAGGAATTGTGATTAAGCTGGTAGGAGAGAGACGAGACACAATAATAACCATTTATTCCTAAAAAAAAATGTTTTAATCTTACAGAATTCAATGAGCTGTGAAGATGTTTTAAATTTCATTGTACCATAAAAATACACAGGCTTAGAAAAAATGTGCCTACCTGAAAAAAAAGAACAGCTGACGGGCTGTGATCACATTGAGAAGCATCGCTACAGGTGCAGGCTACTTCTCTCTCACGTACTCCGTAGCTCTCCCACATTGAGGACAAGCCCAACACCAGGTATCAAGTCTTTGAGGGCAAGGTCAAGTCTCAAGTCCCGAGTCTTTGAGGGCAAGCTCAAATCACAGCTCAAGTTTTTGAATTGCGAGGCAACTTTAATTTAATTTATCAATGCTTAGTACAAAATGACAATAATTCATATCATACACTCACCGGCCACTTTATTAAGAAAATATCCAGTGAGCGGCAGTTGTGGATGAAAATGCCTTGTTGATGTCAGAGGTCAGAGGGTAATACATTGGTTGGAGATGATAGAAAGGCAACAATAGGTGCATCCCAAGTCTCTTAATTGCATCCCTGTTTCCCTCACTTGCGTCTTTTCCTTGTGTCTTAGTCCCTCCCACCAGGGATGCATGGAGAGACGCAAGGACAGAGGAAACGAGGAAATATGTTTTAAGAGAAATGAGACGTCCTTTCCTCGAAAGCGTCACGTGAAGCGACGTCTGTTTCTGATGACGGAGGTCGGCGGCCGCTGATCACAGCTGGATCAGCTGTCAGTCCGTTTAACAGATGGAGAGACTTTTGACGGAGTTCGTGTCTGAACACATGATCAGTCTCACGGACAGTTTTTAGCTCACATTCCAATAACAATCCACTTAAAATATTAATAAAAATGATCGTATAATGTTTTCAGTTAATTCAATGGTGTTAAACTACTACTTATACTAATAAAGACACCGTTATTATCACTAACAGTAGATATGTTTTCTCTCTGTAGTCTGGTACCTGTTAAACAAACGTCATTGTGTATTTATGCCGTTATGTGTTGTATTTATAATGTGTTCTGTGTTCTGTGTCCTGCTTATACGCGCAGGGCCGATTTCTAATGGCGAAATGCGTTTGTTTTATTTATTAATTATTTGCGTCTGTATGTTTTGCAATTATGGCGATTATGGTTTCTCTTGAACACTGGAATTAATTCATTAGACTCAATGTTTCAGGTTAAACTTAAATGATATAACTCATAAAACCCAACACTCAGAAAACAAATCAAATATATACAGTTTAATCTGTGATCGTCTTCACTCTAGTATGAAACTCCAGCGATCAGTCCGACCAATCAGATACCTGATGAACAGTGAGGGGGCGTGTCGAGCGTTAAAACACTTCCTGGAAGCCTGTTCTCGTGATTCCTCGCTCATGGCTCCTCCGAGATGCCTCCTCGCTCCTCAGAGCAGAAATAACAGCTTTGGGACGGCCGTCAATATGGCGGCGCAGAACAACTTCCGGTTCAGTCGAGGAAACGACAATTAAGAGACTTAGGATGTACCCAGTAACTCACATAACCACTCGTTACAACCAAGGAGTGCAGAATTCTCTCTGAACCACAACACGTGGAACCTTGAAGCAGATGGGCTCCAGCAGCAGAAGACCACACCGGGGGCCACTCCTGTCAGCTAAGAAGGCCACGGCCTACCTGAGTATTGTTGCTGACAATTTCCATCCCTTTATAACCAGAGTGTACCATCTTCTGATGCTACTTCCAGCAGGGTAATGCACCATGTCACAAAGCTCAAATCATCTCAAACTGCTTTCTTGAACATGACAATGAGTTCTGTGTACTCCAATGGCCTCCACGGTCACCAGATCTCAATCCAAGAGAGCCTTTGGGATGTGGTGGAATGGGAGATTCGCATTATTCAATTCAATTCAATTCAATTCAATTCATTTTTGTATAGCCCAAAATCACAAATTTGCCTCAAAGGGCTTTACAATCTGTACACAACGACATCCTCTGTCCCAGGACCTCTCATCGGATCAGTAACCCCCTCCCCAAAAAAAACTTTCAACAGGGAGAAAAAGGGAAGAAACCTTCAGGAGAGCAACAGAGGAGGATCCCTCTCCTAGGATGGACAGTGTACAAAAATAGATGTCATGTGCACAGAATGAACAGCATAACAGAGTTACAACACATTCAATTCACATGACAGAAATGATTCATGTAATATTAGCAGTAGGTGTCGGGCAGGACCACAGCAGGAGGCAGAACCAGGGTCCCGATTTAACCATGATCCATAGAAACCTGCGAGGCGAGAAGGTACAAAGACTTCGGGGATGGAGCAGAGTTAGTAATGTGCATTAATGGTGCATGAATTCATACAGAAGGAAAATAGAGAAGAATGTGCATCAGTAGGGTTACGGCAGGAACCAGGAGGCAGGACCAGGGTCCAGATGCAACCACGATCTGTGGAAACCTGGGAGGCGAGAAAGCACAAAGACTCCGGTGGAAGAAGTTGTCACGGGAGTTCAAGGCTAGGACCCAATCGCAATACCACAGGAGACAGTATCCGGTATATAGATTTATTTCAACCCAAACGAGAGGACAGGAATGTGTGGAGCCCGTGGTCCGACACAGGACCACGGGGGACACTTCTCCGTAAATCCCCACCTTAACGTGGTGGAGGAGTTTGAGTGGCTCAGTGATCTTGGGAGCTATGTTGTCCGGGGCATCAGCCCCTGGTAGGGTCTCCCAAGACAAACAGGTCTCCGGGGAGAGCCCAGACGAAGAGCGGTTCAAAAAACCCTGATGAATTGCGACCCACGGACTATATCCACCTCGCCCGGACCAGGGAAACCGGGGCACCCTCCTGGAGCCAGACCCAGAAGGGGAGCTCGTAGGCGAGCGTCTGGTGGCCGGGCCTTCGCCCATGGGGCCCGGTCGGGCTCAGCCCGAAGAAACATCATGGAACAGCCATCCTGTGGACCCACCACCCGCAGGGATAAACATCGGGGTCGGGTGCTATGTAGACCGGGTGGCGGGCCGGGCGGGGGGCCTCGGCGAGCCGATCGCCGGCAGCATAGACTAGCTCTAGGGACGTGGAACGTCACCTCGCTAGCGGGGAAAGAGGTGGAGCTGGTGCAGGAGGTGGAGCGGTACCAGCTAGATGTAGTTGGCCTCACCTCCACGCACAGCACTGGCTCTGGAACCAAGCTCCCGGAGAAAGTTTTTTCTGGAGTTGCCCAGGGTGAGAGGCGCCGGGCAGGAGTGGGGATACTCACGAGCCCCCGGCTGAGCGCAGCCGTGTTGGAGTTCTCCCCGAAGAACGAGAGGGTTGCCTCCCTGCGCCTGCGGGTTGCGGGGAGTAAGGCTCTGACTGTTGTTTGTGCCTATGCACCGAACAGCAGTTCGGAGTATCCGGCCTTCTTGGAGTCGGTGGGAGGGGTCCTGGAAAGGGCGCCTCCTGCTGACTCCATAGTTCTCCTGGGAGACTTCAACGCTCACGTGGGCAACGACAGAGAAACCTGGCGGGGGTGATTGGGAGGAACGGCTTGCCCGATCTGAACTCGAGTGGTGTCTCGCTGTTGGACTTCTGTGCTAGCCACGGTTTGTCCATAACGAACACCAGAACACCTTAGGCCGTAGATCAATGATCAACTTTGTAATCGTTTCATCTGATCTGCGGCCGTATTTCTTGGACACTCAGGTGAAGAGAGGAGCAGAGCTGTCAACTGATCACCACCTGGTGGTGAGTTGGATCAGATGGCAGGGGAATCGGCTAGAAAGACCCGGCAAGCCCAAACGTGTAGTGAGTGTGAACTGGGAAAGTCTGGCGGAGGATCCTGCTGAAAAATCCTTTAAAAATATTTATTTAATACATTTTCAATAAAATATAAGTGTAAGTTCATAAGCTGAATTTTATATTCAGTAGGCTATTCAATTTCATTATCCTAAAAACCCATTCTCCCCCATATCAGGATGGTTTGACCCAACCTGGCACACGCCCCCTGTCATCACCTGTCAATCACCGCCGCCTTGAAAAGCTCAAACAAAGTGGAACGTAGCAGCAATGCTGCTGAAGACATGGAGGACCAGAGCAAAATAAGTCGAAACCAGAGCCGGCAAAAAAGTGTGAATAGACGGCACGCCGCTGCAGAAAAAAATCCCCTTCAAAATAAAACCACAGGATAAAAAAAAAAAAGAATGTAATCCAATTTTTTTTTTGTCCAGGCAAAGGCCCGTGAAAACGGGTCCCAGTTGAGAATCACTGCTCTAGAGAGGAGGCAGCACCTGAAGACTCGAGGGGTGGGAGGGGGGGGGTTGCAGCCATATCCTTGAAGGCGCTGGACGTTGTTGGGCTGTCTTGGCTGACACGCCTTTTCAATGTCGCATGGGGGTCGGGAACAGTGCCCATGGAGGTTCCCATTTTCAAAAAGGGGGACCGGAGAGTGTGCTCGAATTATCGGGGTATCACACTACTCAGTCTCCCGGGGAAAGTGTATGCCAGGGTGCTGGAAAGGAGTCTCCGACCGATTGTCGAACCTCGGATTCAAGAGGAGCAGTGCGGATTCCGTCCCAGTCGTGTAACAGTAGACCAGCTCTTTACCCTCGCAAGACTACTGGAGGGGTTCTGGGACTTTGCCCAACCAGTCTACATGTGTTTTGTGGACTTGGAGAAGGCCTTCGACCGGGTCCCTCGGGGGTTTTTGTGGCGGGTGCTGCGGGAGTATGGGGTGCCGGACCCGTTACAACGGGCAATCCGGTCTCTGTACGAATGTAGTAGGAGCTGTGTTCGTATTCTCTGCAATAAGTCAGACACGTTCCCGGTGGGTGTTGGCCTCCGCCAGGCTGCCCTTTATCACCGGTCCTGTTCGTGACTTTCATGGACAGGATATCTAGGCCCAGCCGGGGGGAGGAGAACGTCGGGTTTGGGGGTCTGAGGATTGCCTCTCTGCTGTTCGCAGATGATGTGGTCCTGTTGGCCTCTTCGGACCATGACCTTCAGCATTCACTGGGGCGATTTGCAGCCGAGTGTGAAGCAGCGGGGATGAGAATAAGCACCTCCAAATCTGAGGCCATGGGTGCTCTGCCAGAAACTGGTGCATTGCTCCCTCCGGGTGGGGACACAGTGCCTACCGCAAGCGAAGGAGTTCAAGTATCTTGGGGTCTTGTTCACGAGTGAGGGTAAGATGGAGCGGGAGATCGACCGACGGATCGGTGCGGCTGCAGCAGTAAAACAGGTGCTGCACCGGACCGTCTTGGTGAAGAGGGAGCTGAGCCGGAATGCAAAGCTCTCAATTTACCGGGCGGTCTACGTTCCGACCCTCACCTATGGTCACGAACTCTGGGTCGTGACCGAAAGAACGAGGTCTCTGATACAAGCGGCCGAAATGAGTTTTCTCCGTAGGGTGGCCGGGCTCAGCCTTAGAGATAGGGTAAGGAGCTCGAACATCAGGAGGGAACTTGGAGTTGAGGCGCTACTCCTTGTAACAAAAGGAGTCAGCTGAGGTGGTTCGGGCATCTAATCAGGATGCATCCTGGACGCCTCCCGTTAGAGGTTTTCCAGGCACGCCCAACTGGTAGGAGGCCCCGGGGAAGACCCAGGACACGCTGGAGGGATTATATCTCCCAGCTGGCCTGGGAACACCTCGGGATCCCCCAGAACAAGCTGGAACGTGTTGTGGGTGAGAGGGGAGCCTGGGTCGGCCTGCTAGACCTGCTGCCACCGCGACCCGACCCCGAATAAGCGGATGCCAAGGCCAATGGTCCGCCACAGGAGGCGGCCGCATTGATGGTGTGATGTCCCGTGGCTCAACACCGGAGGCAGGCAGATCGACAGTGTGATGTCCAGTGGCTCGACACCGGAGGCAGGCAGATCGAACATGTGAATTCCTGTGGTTCGACACCGGAGGCAGGCAGATCGAACGTGGGAATTCCTGTGGTTCAACACCGGAGGCAGGCAGATCGAAGGTGTGATGCTTCGTGGCTCGACGCGGGGGGCAGGAAGATCGAAGGTGTGATGCTTCGTGGCTCGACACCGGAGGCAGGCAGATCGCACAGGTACACGAGGCAGAAGACGATACGGACTGACAACCCCAGCCTGCAGGACCAGGGTTGATATGCTGCCGGTGGAACGAGCCAGATTGTCCACAGATGTGCACCAATCAGGGGTGTGGCCATGGGAGGTGTCTGGATGCAGGCCCGAGAAAACAAACACAAAGCACATGGCATAACAAAACAAACAGGGGAATGACAGAAACATGAGGAGAGGAGATTGGGGGGAAACAGAGGTTAACAAACAATGGGTCAGACAGGGATCCTGACAGAAGTAGAGTTAGTAATGTGCATTGATAGAACATGAATTCATAGCGAAGGAGAGAAAGAAAAGGAGAGAGGAGCTCAGTGTATCCTAAGTTGTCCCCCAGCAGTCTAGGCCTATAGCGGCATATCAAGGGACTGGACCAGGGCAAACCTGAGCCGGCCCTAACTATAAGTGCTATCAAAGAGGAAAGTCTTAAGTCTACTCTTAAATGTGGTCACTGTGTCTGCCCCCCGGACTGAAAGTGGAAGCTGGTTCTACAGAAGAGAAGCTTGATAATTGAAGGCTGCGGCTTCCATCCTACTTTTTAAGAATCTAGGAACCACAAGTAGCCCCGCATTCAGTGAGCGCAGCTCTCTAGTGGGGTAATATGGTACTATGAGATCCTTAAGATATGATGGTGCCTCACCAATTAAGGCTTTGTAGTTGAGGAGAAGTATTTTAAATTTGATTCTGGATTTTACAGGGAGCCAGTGCAGAGAAGCTAATACAGAAGTAATATGATCTCTTCCCTTAGTTTTTGTTCGTACACGAGCTGCAGCATATATGCAGCCGACAAATCTGCAGCAACTGCATGATGCTATCATGTCAATATATATATATATATATTCCTCAGAGATTTTGATCCATATTGACATGCTGTCAATATGGACCAAAATCTCCGAGGAATGTTTCCAACACCTTGTTGAATCTATGGTACGAAGAATTAAGGCAGTTCTGAAGGAAAACGGGGGTCCAACCCAGTACTAGCAAGGTGTACCTAATAAAGTGGCCAGTGAGTGTACAATCTTAAGACATTTCAGGTGACAAATATTTCTAGCTCTAAGGATGCTGAAGGGATGCTGCATTTATGTCCACAAGGTGAGGATTTTACTCATTGACACTTGAATATATAAACATTAATTCATAGAACTCAAACAACTGATATTTTATAACACATAAACCTAACTCAACTCGTGTAGTTAGTTTACTGACTGAAGATAATTTTTCAGTTCACATACTCATTCATTGACTGTTACATTGATGAATCATTCATGCGGGTTAAATGATACGAGTCAGACATGAGATGTATTAACAGTCTTTCCAGTGGCTTTCATGAGCAATCGTTAATCTTTTATGAAGGTAAACAGGAGCGAGTGGTCACTGAGGTGGAAAGAGCAGTGAGGGAGAGAGAAAAGAAAAGGGGAGAGAGATAAAACTGCAGACCTATGATTCCTTCATTTAAAATTCCAAAACAAAACAGAGGAACTAATACCTTGAATCAACTTATGTGGGCCTCAGAGTGCCATCTACTGGGCGCGTGACACTGCCAAATGTTTAAATTAAATCAAAAATGTGATTATTGGTAATTTGCAAAGCTACCAATTGTTTATATTTAAATGTGATCATAATTTAAATGAAATAAAAAAAACGAATTAAAACAAAGCACAATTTCAAGGGGTGACTGCTCTCGTTGCAAAAAGAAGTTCAAGTGTATAGAAGTCTATGAGAAAATGACTCTACTTCTCTCTTGATGTATTCCCTCAGTAAACATTGTAAACATGAGTTTATGGTCTCAATCTCTATTTTCAAGTCTTCTTCAATACAGCATGATGTTCATTTAGTAAATTATGGTCCATTTAGAGTCAAACAGACCATAAAGCAGAGGATGCTTTAGGCAAGCTTCTAGTGATTGACAGGCCTCTGCTGCTACCAGAGGCGTAAACCGTGTCTCTATGACACTCCCTCCCACATCTGGTCACTTCCATTCACTGGTTGCAAAAATCCAAGACGGCGACGGCCAAAACGCTGAACGTGATGCTTTTAAAACCGCAGTCCATAAACTAATGGGTGACTTCAAGACAAGTGAAGAGAGAAAGAGACATTATCTGCACGCTGTACTTAAATTTACTTAACTTCTATTCAATGTGGGGATTTTAATAATAACATGATCTGCATAGTTTAAACAGAATACAAACAGTTAGAAAAACTTCAGAGAAAGTGGAAATCAAAAGTGAGCGAAAGTCAGGAGAGAAAATGTCAAAGTCAACAAATCGTCTCCATCAGCCCCGCTGTGTGAGTGAGTGAGTGAGAGAGAGAAAAGAGAGAGAGAGATGGATCTGCAAAAGGCCCCACCACCTCTCCCGCATTGGTGCAAGACAATTATTACCCTCTTTTTGTTGTTGTTTGGTCTCTCTGTAGTTGTGATGAGTTTTCCTGTGATTTTGAGTCTCTTTGTGGTAATTCTGAGTTGCTGTGTAGTCGTTCTAAGTCTTTCTGTGTCTCTTTACAGCTGTTATCTTTGCGATCTTTGTAGTGAAATTATAACCTAATGAACATTAGCGATTTAGAAATGTTAAGATCTCCAGCAAAAGGGGACTCTAAGAATAGTCAGCGAGATTAATTTAGATCAAATGGTAATAAACCGGAGCAAGGCGCGTCAGATAGGAGGGTAAGTGGAGGTAACATGACCGCGAGCAGGATAATCTGCTGCAGCTTTCTATTGCTCCTCTGTAAAGGTTAACAAGGATTTGGCAGGGGAATTATGCCTTCCAAGTTTCCTTAAAATACACAGCTGTTTTTTAGCTTCCATGTCAGGTGGCTTGAGATGCTGATTACCAGGAACTTAAAACTGTTCAATTGCACCACCGCTTCTAGCAGAAAAAGTAGCCTACTGAGACTTTTAGTGGTCTCCCTAAATCCCACTAACAGACAATTACGAGAGTGTAACTGGTGAGGTAAGGCCCCAGAAGCAGTACGACGGAAACAATTGTTGATTGATCGTTTATTCTGGCAGAAGACACAGCAGGCAAACTCTAAGTTATAAGATAAGTCTCTTATCAGCTTACGTGGAGAAACCCACTCGGTGGAACGCCAAGCCATCAGGGGAGAAGGCAGACAGAAACCAGAGGAAGCTGAGGCTATTCTCGTGGTCGGGGACAGAAGGCTGAGTCGCTTACCAGGGCAGAGGCAAGGTGGAGGACTCCAAACAGGCAAGGTCGGCAACGGGAAACCAGTCGGAGAGTAAGCGCTGGAAAGTCTGTTATAATGCGGGGAACGATCTGACAGTGAGTGTGTGTGAGACTGGGGTTTAAATACTAAAGGAAGTAGGTGCAGCAGAGTGGGCAGGTGAGAGTGATTGAGATGATGAGTTGGGTGAGAGAGTGGCAGGAGAGAAGGGAAGCTAAACTGTGACAGAGTCATCTGAACAAAACTAAAACTCCACTTCTGAATGTATGGATTTGAATAGTGAAAAAAGTTTATTTTAAGTAGCGCACTAAAATGGCTATTTGCACAAAATGGTGTGTGGGTGTGGTTTTATAGATAGAGTAGACTTTAGGAAAAAAATCTTAAATTAAATATTTGTTGGGTTGTACATTCTTGATTGCTCAAATAGATATGAGTAATATGTATATTGTTTTCAACTTTTATAACACTCCATTGGTATACACTTTTACCATCATTCCGACTCAACAGCTTATCTTCCATCTCTACCTTTCTTTTTGTGTGTACGTGTGTGTGTGTGTCCGTTTCACCTGATCCCCCTGCTCTGGCTAATTATGTCCTCTCTCCATACTATACCTGTGAATGTGTGTGTATGGTAGGGTGTGTCCCGTGGTTATATTTTGTGAGGTGCGGTACGAATTTGCGCAGATACTGATGTGGGTGGTTCATCTTAATTGGACTATCCTTTCGGAGGTTTAGGAGGGAGTAGGGCGTAGGTAGACTCGGCCTGAGGACGGATGTCTTTCGAATTCACAAGACCGAATGTTGGAAAACATTCAATTTTAATGTGAATATCTGAGAAAAAAATGAAGTTAATAGACAAAAAAACTAAATAAATGTAACAAGATATCATAGAGACCTAGAATAATCATGAAGGAATCTGCCGGCTGTGGAGAGGATGTGCTTGTTTAGTATTCAGTGTTTAACATCCACGTACATTTGTCTCAGTAGACGTTAGTTTTCAACGGCTAACTGATATAGATACAATGCAACGAGGAAGTAAATGCTTAAGAGGGCCCATATACTGTTACGATCCTCAGCTAGAAAGCCCAAGTAACAGCGAATCATCGTTGAAACGGATTTGCTCAATAACAACTTCTCTATTGATAGATGAAGCCAAAGCCAAATGAGAAACTAGATAGTGGATCGTTATAACATATTCATCTTTGTATCTTTATATTCAATGAAGTTTTAACTTTTATTCTTGGTTTTATCCCTTTGTGTATCCTGCATTATAATGCTCAGGTTTAAGTATATCTGTCTAATAAAGACGATTGTCCACTTTGTGGAAGAGTACATATATGTGAAAGGATACGCTATATAATCAATGCTTGGCAAATGTAATGTGACCAGTATGATTTGTAAACCGTCCTTTCTTTTAAGGTTATTATCATGATATCTGGTATCCATGTACACTCTAATACTATGTACTTTCTTGTAATAAGATGATTATGATATATTGTATTCAGATGACATGAGAAGAACTGTACTGGAATCAAATTGCCTTATTTGGATATTAAGTTAGCATGGTGTTGGTCTTAAGTCTGGAAGGGTGCGTTCATTTGATCTGTTCTTTGAATCGAGCAGTCTCCTGTCCGAGAGGGGGGTCTCCATGGCGTCAACCACTCAGCCCCTGTGGTAAGTTGAGATACACCCACCAGGGCTACACTACTGATATCACAAAAACACTTACATTACATAGTGAGAAAATATTTGCTTAATAGGGAGAGAACACCTGGAGGACCCCTGGCTCCTGGCCGGACATTGTAATGTCCGTAAGGTTAGGAGAGAGACTTGTAACTATTAAATCTCCTTGCAGGATTTGTCAAAAATTATTAAACTGATGGTTCATAACGACCACTGTCCGAGCCTTATACCGCGCTATAGCCAAGGTATACATTCTAAAATTAATTTGTTTCCGTGTGAGCGTCAAACTAATAAATTTACTTCACCGGTCAAGATGAAGATGAAACAAACTAACAACTATTTATGTTGCTGTTGATCCTTTATGTGTTAAACTATTAACTTTATTGGGTTTTGGTGAAATAGTCCAACTCTAGTTAAAAACCAGTTTCTCTCAGCGCAGGTCATCCCAGGCATTTTGGGGTGTCTCACGCTCTGAGCAGGGAGCGTGGTGATGCCGCTGCGTGCGGAACAAGAGGGATTCTTTCCTTATCTTTCTTCGCTGCTCTCTGCGAGCGAGTCATCTATCAGGCCTCGGCGGATTGAATCATATAGAGGGAGCTAGATTTCCACCTCTCTCCCCATTCTCACGGTTTCATTCCCGGGACATTTCAACTCACAAGCTTTCCGCCACGTCAGAGACACGGGAGGTCCGGGGCTCAGAAGCCGTATAGGGGCTTCCATCCGAGGGGGGACCAGGAAAACTGGCCGCTAGTTCTCTAAGGGCCACCAGCCAGCCAGACCCAATCCTCCCGTTGACCTGTGTTCTCTCTGGCGGGCAGACACCAGCGCGCGGTGAAGCGCTGCATCTGCACGCAGCCGACGAATTCCGACAGTTTCTGCGCAAACACACTTCTGCCGGAGTTCGTTTTCCCAAATTCTAAACAGAACTTAACAAAAGTCTCTATAAACTTCTAAAATAACGTAGTTGTTAACAATATCTATATAGTCTTGTGTTTGTTCCTCCTCATGTCCGTTTATACATGCATGTCCTCCCCACTGCTCTTTGTATGTATTGAGGTTGTGTGTGTGTGTTTACACTGCTTCTCCCCAGTCGAGACAGCAGCTAACAATCTGGGATAAAGATCCCTGGGTCGGTGGATCGATCAGTCCCTCAGCCTCTATCGTTCTGCCTTTAATACTTAATGAGAAAAGGTGTTTGATGAATGTGCTCCCTGTGTGATCTATTAACACTGCTTTACATTCATCTATAGGGCTTTGGGACACGCACACCACATGATATCTGGGGGATTATGTATATTGGAATGGCCTCTTTTTGTGGTAGACACTATTTTCTTCAACATTTAGTCTTGCAAATGGTTCTCTGGCAATTGAAAACATGTATGAGATTAAAACATGTCAAAATAGAATGTGACTATGAAGAACTATGGTTCTACATAATGAGTGTTGCAGGGAAAAGTTTATCCTGTTCTACCCTAACCTATTTTTGAGGCCTCCACACGAAAAAAGCATGCTCATAATAAAAAGAGTATATCTCTGCAACCACAAGGTCTATTTGAATAATGTTTGTGTTATTATAAAGGTAATAACTGAGATTTGTCAATAATGTGTAAATATCAGTATATATGTTACTGGTTAAAAGTAAATGAAGATGGAACTATTTTAGTTTCGCCTAAAAAAAAAAAACACTTTAGAATAATGCAATAAACCTTTTTATATCATATCACAATATGTGAACACTCTCTGCACAGTTTGACTTTGAATAAAGTGAAGCAGAAAACAATGGAAGAGTTTTTAGTACAGACAGGTCAGAACAATCCTCTGAAAATTAGGATTTATTGAATTATTTTTTTACCAAAACTATACATTTTACTTCTTTTTTCACTAATTATGTATACAGCAGTAACATACACAATGCCAAACTAAAATAATGTTTTTTGTTCTGAAATCTCTATAAAATGCATATTTTTGTTCTCAAAATCAGAGTTCTGGAAGTACCAGGCTCTGAGATTTTTTATGTGAACGTCTCACAGAGCAGAGTGAGACCTCCTGTTAACCGTTACAGCTGGGAGAATACAGGGAAACTGGCCGAAATTAGATTGACAGCACTGTTAGCCAATAAGAGTCAGTCAGGCCAAGCAGATGCTAATGTGATTGGGCCATTGGATAGGTGGTCACCGTCCCCCCATATGTACATTTTCAGTCACAGAAGAGTGCTGGAAACTTTTTTTTCCAGTAGAAGCCTCCTTCATACTTATTTCAGTTCAGGACCAGCGGAATTAATATTTTTCTACAGCGTTTCATAATGAGGTAAGGGGCTTTTTAACTTATGTCTCTGTTTCATAATTGCCTGAGGCTGTGGTTTATAGGGATTTGAGCGGTATGTGTAGAATCCCTGTCTTATTGGCGTTGGTTTGCGTGGTCGCAAGCCTATGTAGCATAAAGCTAACTCGAGCAAGTGAGACATATGGTCAGCGAGTCCAGTGGCTGGCGAGATATGAATATGAATATTTGGTTATGCATTTGGTTGGTCTTGTGTTTGGAGCATGTAAAAATGGCTTACATGAGCTTGTAGCCCGGACTTTGCTTGTTATTTTGATAGGCAACATTATTATATTCGATCTTGATTAGTGTCTTGTCTCCCAGGCGGAACCCCAAAGTTTTTACCAAGGGGGTACCCCTCAGCCCCAGGCGTGGTGCCGTCGGGTGGAACAGGTTTTAAACTCCCCCACCTCCAGTTTGGTCCATTTCTGTTGCACTAAAATAGTTCTTCTCTACTACAAGTCTATAGAGCGTCATATTAGCTTGTACTTTTTGTATCTTCGATTTTTAAAACGTATATGAAGGAATTTTACAAACCATGCAGTTCTGTCTCTAGGCAACCCCTTGAATTGGACAAGAGGATGAATTATTGTTTTTCACAAAATCCAAATCCATTATTTACAATTGGCCTTGCTCATTTATATTGCTATTTGTGCAGAAAAGCCAGAGTGATTCAAGCAAAAAGCCAAATTTGGTGAAAGGCTGGATGTAGAGATGCAGATAAATAAATTATTGAACTTTATAAGAGCAAGCTGAGCTTCAGTTAAGCTGTGTGACGGAATCCTTGAAACTTGGAAGAAATGCATTATGTAATAACACCACTTTGACTCAAGTTTTTTATGCTTATTTTTTCACTTTATGTTGACAGTTCAATTGAAGTTGAAAAAAAAGAGTCTAAAAAGGGACAACTAGATCAGGTAGAAAATTATAAGAACTCTCAAACACAGTGTATCAATTTATCTGGAAGGAAACTTGGTCCAATCAGTTGTGATACTATACAGATATAGGTGTATTTTACTAATGTACACTACAACTCAAAGACAATATGGTATGATTCAGCTATGATTTTATATTATTTCCAACCAAATGAAAAACCTTTATACTGTATATTTATATTTTTTAAATTGTTTACAATACTTTTTTAGTAATTAAGGTTTTCAGTACATAATTGAGAGCATATGTATTGCCTCCACATGGCTCTCAACATGGAGAGCATCTTGAAGCTAACGGTGCTGACAGAGCTAACAGGGGAACCAGAGCATTGGAGCTTCTGCCACGACGCCGTGGAATGGCATGGCGTTATCAGCAGTAACTGTTGAGTGTAGTGCAGCAGCCACGAGCTAGCCAGTGGGGCACAACCGAGAGACTCGCATTCAATAAAATGCGTGTAAACAATTCAGTGACTTCATGCTCTGCTCAGATAGACACAATTCCACTATATCCTAGGAAATTGTTTGTTGCTGCTATATTAATGGTCTGAATTTTGTATTTGAAACCTTTAAAGTTGATAAGGTTATTTTTTCACGTTCTGTATTAGAAATACCACAGAACATCATCTCTGCTGCCACACCAAGAAAAGCAAACATGGGCAGTGAAGCACAAACATTTTATCCGGTCCTGATTGAGGATGAATTAAATGCTGATGAATGAGTATATTTTACCTCAGTTTCTGACTCAGTCACCAACGAAATTTAGTATCATGATGAATTTCCCACGGATTTTAGGTTGTTTGTGTATGGACCTAGTTGTATTTGTGACTGATGAGCATTGTATCATAATTAAGTATTTAATGTGGTTCTTTGTGTTGAACAAGTCACCTGTTACAAATAAATAGGGAGCAGCATTTCATCTCTACTACTGGGTCCATACGATCTAAATTTGCAGTCATCAGTTATTAAAAAAAATACAAACTAAGAGCAGGGCAAGAATGAACAAAATTCGACCAAACTGCTGAAACTCTGAGAGTCGGCCAGAATAACATTGCATCATCCCGTGTGGCATGGGCCTATAGGTCGTGTAAGCCATCTTTGTGTTTAACGTGCCACTAACCAGGGGCTGTATGGTTTATTGGATTCAATCCAAAGTGGCAGAAATAAGAAAATGGCCCGCACCTTCATCTTGTCCTCTCCATGGCCAGGAAGTGGAAAGTGCAAAAAATACGATGCTGTGTGTGATGTTGTTCCTCATTATACACAAAATAATGGCAACATTTCCATTCAATGAAATAGAGTAAACACTGCGAAAACGCGCTGGCGTGTCCGTCGACCCCAGAGAGTTAAACAGCAATAGTACAAGGAAAGAAAGCTAAAACATATTACAGTCAAGCTGTTGACTTGTTTGGTCAAGTACACACAGAAAAAGAGTTTTTCCTCAAAGGTTGCTACCTGACAGGTGTGCCAACGGAAAATGTGCTCTACTATTAAGAGACGGGGTTGCATTCTATGTTTACATTGCAACTCCTACCACCATCATATAAAGCCAGCCACCGAAACATTAACACATAAGAGAATAAGAAACGGACATTGGAGAAGAATGGTCAATGGCCTGATCTCCAGAATGAAGCATGGAAGAACCCCAGACAAACCCTGTGTTCAAATAAAGGGCACTAAGACACATAGGTAGTGTTCTGATTTTCAATTTTGTTTTCCCTTCTCTGCCCTTTATGCTGTATTTTTAAAAAGGGACCCTGAGTGTGTAGCACTATTGTAGTGAGGTTTTAAACTCATGTAGTCAAAAGCAGTTTCTCATTTTTAGATAGATGAGTAGATAAAACTATTTTTCTTAAGGCCATCTGGTTAGATAACAGGTGAGAATTTTCATATTAGATTGATTTATCACAATTTAGATTACATTTCATGACGATGAGATTATTTCTGTCACTAACATCAATGCTCATCCAGGAGAGTGTGTGAGAGAGCAGAGAGCCAAAGGAGTACGTGGGCGACGCAAAACGCCAAAGTTCATGACGGTGACGGGAAAAAAAAAAAAATATTTATATAGATATATATAGATATAGATATAGATAGATATCTATATCTATATATCTATAGATATAGATATATAGATCTATATATATCTAGATCTATATATAGATCTATATATATCTATCTATATCTATATATATCTAGATCTATATATAGATCTAGATCTATATATAGATAGATCTATATAGATATAGATGTGTGTATATATATATATGTGTATATATATATATATATATATATATATATATACACGTGTATATATATATATATATATATATATATATATAGATATATTTATCTCACAATATGGTCATTTACCATGTCCCACAAACTACAAACCTTTTACATTGACAATATTTGATATATCGCCCACCCCTACAGAGAAGTACTCTTGAATCTATACTTCAGTCGTCTGACTGCAGATTATTTGGATGTACTGCATCTTTGAAGAATTATTTAACACATAATTAGGCTTGGCTTGATCCTGTTTGCATGTAAACATGATGAAAAGAAAGAAAGGATGGAGGCAGGGCAGTAAAATCCCATGTGGTTTATCTAAAAATCCTTCTCAAACAGGATGAGTCAATAAAAACTTGAAAACATCAAGGTGACAAATAGTGACATAGATGAAGTGAGCGGTTTAGATAAATTATATAAAATCCTAGAAACTAGTACAAAAGAATGAAATTAATAAATAAGTAAGTGAGCTCAATTATTCAAAAGACAAAATGGAAATAGGAGTGTCAGAGTGATGGGAAAATAATAAAATGCTCAAATTCTGAAAAGGCCAGGGTTTCCAGGTTTTACAATAGTCTTCTACATATGATAGAAGTTACTATACAGTGTTATAAACACAGCTTGGCATGCATAAAATATATACTGCAAGTTACACTGGATTTAAAAATATACAATGTGTTTATTATGTTTATATTCCAAGTTATAACTGGCACTCGAGGTCTCAGTTCAGGCTGGTCTCATCCAGCATTTATAGCTATGCCTACGAAAAAGTAATGTGCTGCAATGGTAGATATCCCACAATTTTATTTGGCATGGTATCCATGTAATCATGAACGAGGAAGTATAAAGAAAGTGTAGTATACAACAAAAGCAAAAGCACACACACACACACGTGAGTGGTGTTGATTGGGTCCAACAGATACCGATCTTACAGCCAGGAGACTGTTTGTTTCCCATGTGAAACAAGAAGTCAATGTGGATTTATTTGTCAAATAACCTAACACAGCATCTCACAATCTTTTCTTAAACCTAACCAAGCAGTTGTGTTGCTAAAATCTAAAACCAAACTAAGTTTTTTCCTGGGAAGACTGTATGCATGTAATAGTCGGAGATTGACAGATGTTGCTGGCTTTCATAAAATCACTACAATGGCCAGACGGCGTCTCCACTTCACCCATTGGATAGTATTATACAAATAGATTGTTAAATTAATTTAAAAAAAAAAAAACGTTTTTTTAAATAAATTGTAATGTTTTGTGTATCTTCTTTATTATAATATTATTGGCCATTACCAGCTATGAGGTAACTCATCAAGATATACTTACCTACATAATGAAAAATCTATTCAATTTATCAAAAACAGTATAAAAAATAAGCACATTTAAAAGAGAAAGGACAGATTTCAAAATAAAGGAAATAAATACTTAAAATAAATAGGAGTTAGTAACTTTTGGACAAAGTATGTAACCTTTATTGTCTGATTTGCATTTGATTAGCTCCCAGCATTATCATTGACATGAAAACTTTCTTTAGACTAGGGGCTGGGGCGGGGTCAACTGCCAAACTTCTAAGGCTTGTAAAATTGACGGAAATATAAACTCCATGTCAATATCCTGCAGTTCCTACACATTCCTGTGAACAGCCATTAACTAGAACTTCCACAGCAATTTACAGTGTTCCCAACTGACCAAAATCCCCAAAAAGTGTAATCCTTTGGATACAGTTCGATGGCCGGGACATGTTCCATATTCCTTTGCCACGTTTTGGTACCAAAAAAAAAGTCTGACTTTATAGATAATGTAATTTAGCACAAAAGATTTGTGGCTACACCACCGCAGCAGAGTGAGGCCTTCTCAACGGCGCATTCACGGCTCCAATGCTGTCATGTATTAGCCCAATACACCATCGCAGACGTGCACACTCACCATCACGACCGGACACACGGCCGAGCACCCTTTATTGTTATCATCAGATAATGATAACACTAAAGGCTGCTCTGCATTATCTATAGACTGGGCTAGAGTTTGGAGGAATGCCTCTTGTTCTTCAAAAAAATCCAAATCATAAACGACAAACCTGAACTTCATATATCAAACTTATTTGACACCAAAGCGGCATTTTATGATGAATGTAGTAACTACTTCTCTAAACTGTACGCTATGTAACTTAAATCAAATGGGGACATTTTTACATATCATGTAGGAGTGTCCATCAGTTTGAAGCTTCCGGGAACAAATAACGAAACACTATCTGAAACACTTGGTTGAGAGATTGATTGCTCTCCAGAATGTATACTGTTGAATGAGGAATCAGAGCAGAATCTTATACACAAAGACAGCTGTCACTATCAGCTGTTGGTGGTAAGCTAGCAAGCAACACACACTATGTCTATCAGTGAAATCCCTTGTTCATAGAGATTTTATCTGATTATGCCAATGCCGATCCCAGCTGACATTGGGTGAAGGCAGGGTTCACATGGACAGGTCTCCAGTTTATCTCAGGTCACATATAGAGACAACCATTCAAGCTAACATTCACACCTACGGGAACTGTGGGAGGAAGGCGGAGAACCCAGAGGGAACCCACGCTGCCACAAGGAGAACATGCAAACTCCACACAGAAGGACCACCCGGGATCGGGGATCGAACCCAGGCCCCTCTTGCTGTGAGGTGACAGCCACCCCTTGGAAATATCTAACATATATTTCAGTTAGGGACTTTGCCAGCACAATTAATCCTGGTAGCAGGTATGTTTACTCCTAACCATTACCATGGCTAATCTTATAAATAGTAGTTAAACATATACTGTAGGACGGATGAAATAGTTTAATGTGCTTCTCATCCTTAGAAGCGGTATTCTGAAAGTTCCATGTTCATCAGTACATTAAATAGTGTTGACAGCAGCATATATTGTTGATATTCACATATCCATCTCTCACATTGAACTATTTTGAGGATTAATCCTGACCCGGTCCTTAGCCCGGTCTTTCTGTATTTCAGTAGACAACAGAATGAATCCCCTCAAAGTCCAGTCTTCAGCAGATGTCCAGGCTGTCATGGTTCATTTTATCATAATTGGTAGTTCCCCCTCAGGGGAAAAAAGAGACATAAAGTGGGTGAGGGCAGAGGGAGAGACAGACAGACCGGGTGATGGGGAGGGTTAGACAGGAAAGGAGGCGCGGGGGAAAGGAAGGATGGATGAGCAAGTACAGAAGGAGTAGAGGAAGAGGGTGGGGGTTAGTCTGTGTGATGGAAAATGAGAGCGAGAGAGAGAGAGAGAGAGAGAAAGGAGCCTTCAGCCAACATTTTAACAGGATTGGCCTGAGGTTTAGATGGTCAGGTCTCAGAGCAGATGGTTTAAAGACTCACTGTGGGTCTCACATTAGCGAGCAGAAGATAGCACACTCCTCTGCCAGAACACTCTGCCATGAGATATAATAATAATAATAAAACATTTTATTTATATGAGATACTGAGTTAGATATATAGATAGATAGATAGATACCATCACTTCTATAGGAGTGATGGTTAGCGTCAAAATATCTCTTCTGCAGTGATTGAGCTTTGGTCTAACCTGATCCGCCAGATGGTTTGTAAAACACAACCATCTGAGAAGCTGTCATTAGAAACTGTTTGGAAAAAGGCAGGCACTTTAAAAAAATACTTAGCAGGTGATTGAATGAAGCATCTGTTAATCAACCTCTTGCCAAAGCCAGTCAGGAAAAGAGAAAACTTTTTTCAATTGAGTTAAGCCTTCACTGCCATTCTTTTTGAATGAAGAAATACTCTCAGTTCTGATGTGACTGATGCTATTGCAGCATCAACGCTTATCTCTTTTAGAACTGCCATTGTTGTTCTGAACACAGTCACATCTCTATGTCGTCTCGCACACAGCTCCCCACAGGACGCTGATTAGTTCAGTCACTGGCTTTGCAAAGTGTAGGTTCCTCTCACAAGTGCTGAGACAAACAATGACTAATAGCCCTCTTCCCAGAAGTATTTTGGTCCATAACCTAAATTTACTGAAACCAATATCAAGCTGTGAGCCGTCAGAGCAAAGTTGGTAACAGACAAGAGGATGCCAACTGGAGTCGAGTGGATTCACCAGGGTTCAGACAAAGTCCACATCCTTTCTTCCATATCTGCAAACAATGGCAATGAGTATACAGTATTTTATGGCCTGCAATAGCACTAATTTATTCCTCGAGACATAACAAATCATTTCTCCTTAACACAAACTACTGCAAGCTATCCTCTTTCTGAATAGGATCAAACACTTAAAGAAAAGTCAGACTTGTGTCTGTAACACTTCCTGTAATCATCATGTACACATGGTCATACATTTTGGCCAGCACACAGTTGTCTATACAGCTGTCTGCACAGACTAATGGACATTAACAAATACCCAAATGTCATGTCCTCACAGCCCAACTTAAATCTAAAATCACAACTGAATGTGATCACATTGAATCTGCTTTAAATTGCAGTGATGTATCCTTATAAATACAGCTGTACCATTTGTGTACCAGATCTTGAACAGTGTAGTAATGTGTCAAATTGTCTGAGAGGGCTTCAACCCTACTTTTGACAGGAGAATAAGAATCCACTCTCCTGCTCTTGTAAATGCACTCAGCTTGATTTCACATGAGTGGAGTCCACACTTTGGAGGCCTTAAGCAAAGACAGACAGAGTCAGTGAGCTGAGGAGAGAGACAGAGAGACAGAAGAAACCGTGGGCAGCACGATGACCGCTCCCACAGCAGATGGTTATAAAGCCTCTCGGGATGTCACATTATCGACAAGAACTGCAGTGGCTTTCAAATCAAAACGCAACCACTCACTCCTGAGTCTGCCTCGCTGCTGGTTTCTATCACAGCAGCAGCTAATTATTTGAATCAAAAGCTCATATTTTATAACCCTAAGAAACCTGAATCTCAAATGAGAATGTCAAACATTGCTCAAAGTGCTGCACGCTGTGTAGAGTGGAACGTGGGATAGTCTTTCTTCTTTAGGAGTCGAAGCCACGATGTTAGAGGCCATTATTACATAATCCTGTCTAAAATGAAGAAATTAAGTTAAAAATGAATTTGTCTCTAACAATTAAACTTCACGTGAGTGGCTCACAACAAGGTCAAGCCAAGTGGCATCTTGTCCCATTATATTGGTGAGAAGGCAGACACCTCTACAGCCGACATCTCCTAAACTAGGCAACTCACACCAAAACAATCTAGATTGATAATTAGATTACTTCAGATTTCACTGACTGGTAGTGAGTTTACTACTGGTCCCAGAGCTGTTTAAAGAAGAGCAGCTGGTTTATATCCATACACCGCAGTCAAACAAACTGCAGCTGCTTCACGAGTTGAACTCTATGTGAACCAGGGAATGTTGGGTTTGTATTGCAGTAATTTAGTTTGTCTCTCATATGACTGGGAAGATGTGGGTTAGGAGGAATTTTTCTGCCAACAAGACACAATTACAAACCGTTATGCTAAAGCACATGCATGCATTGTTTTCAGTTGCTCTGCTGTGGATGTTTAGGGAACTTGAAACATTTGAAAAAAAAATGTTGCAGAAAAATGTCAACCACAAATAGTCAAAAATGGGGTTTGAAATAATGAAAGAGTTGAAACAGTTGAGATCTCGCAGGAGCGTGTTTGGTTATCAGCAAGTATGACAACTTTTAAATTATTAAAATCAATAAGATTATTAACAAATATTAATAATAACAGGGCACCACCCTGAGATCAGGAACCAAAAACCAAACTATAAATTAAGTCTCAAGATTTGTGGTCACTCAAAATGTCAATAGCCAAAGTATTATTCAGATTATTCAAGTATTATCATTCAGAGTGAACAGTGAAGGTTGAATTTGAGCATAGGCTATGATATCCAACTATCACAATACAGAAAACTGCTCTTTAAAGTATAACAGAGTTTATTGTATTCTAACAATACAGATCAAGTCAATCATATTATAAGCTAACAACAACTACTATACAATTACGAGCATATCTAAAATCAACAATCAATCCTGCGGTGAGGTGTGTATATACACAGTATATATATATATATATATATATATATACATACATATACATACACACACATATATATACATACACACACACATATATATATATATGTGTATGTGTATATATACATATACATACACACACATATATATACATGCACACACACATATATATATATACACACACACACACACACACACACACATATATGTATATATATATATATACATATATATATATATGTATATATATATATATATATATATATATATATATATATATATATATATATATATATATCACACACATACACATATATATATATATATGTGTATGTGTATATATATATATATATATATATACACACATATATATATATACACATATATAGATTTTGAGAACAAAAATATGCATTTTATAGAGATTTCAGAGCAAAAAACATTATTTTAGTTTGGCATTGTGTATGTTAATGCTGTATATGGATGTATTAAACATAATTAGTGAAAAAAGTAAAAATAGTTTTGGTAGAATCCATCCATCCATCCATTATCCTCCGCTTATCCGGGGTCGGGTCGCGGTGGCAGCAGGCCTAGCAGGCCGACCCAGGCTTCCCTCTCACCCGCAACACGTTCCAGCTCGTTCTGGGGGATCCCGA
>JACSYO010000389.1:3850000-3984351 GCA_016806645.1 Ophiodon elongatus | reverse complement strand
ACACACACACACACACACACACACACACACACACGTTCAGCTTCTCCAAACCTAGTCCCTTACCTCCTCCATTTTTGTAGCACAGATAAGGGAAACGCCAAACATTCCCAAGACCAATGATTTCTCCAGCCATGGAGAGCATGAACTCCATTTTATTGGCCCATTTCCCTCGCGGCTCAACCCCTTCCCGAGGAGGCACTTCATCTGGTCCCGAGACTCCAGCAGGAGTCCGTGTGGCCGTTTCCTCAGTCATGTCCTCTCCGTCTATTTTATGCACATACACACATAATAAACGCAGATGAAATGCAACCCGTGTCTGTTATGTTCTCTCCGGCTCTCGTCCAGAGGTCTTTGCAATTAAATTGGTAGTTTTCATAATTATCCCAATAGCTCACACAGCAGTCTGTTAAAGCCTTCTCCCCTGGCCAACGCCACATGACTGACAAAAAAACCATCCAGCTCCCAATTCCATTAACTGCAAACAACTTTCAAGAAATTACTCGACAAACTTGTGCTGGTGATTGCAAAAACCACCGGAAGAACATATTGAGGCAAATATTTCTAGATTCTTAGGAGAGTTTTGAATGCACGCAACTCACTCGTGGGGTTGCAGTGGACGCCTTAAATGAAATCCCGAGACTGACTAACCGAAATTTGAAGAAAATCTCTATGGTAAAGGTGGGCGTGTCCTGATGGATGCCACAAACACACACACACACACACACACACACACACACACACACACACACACACACACACACACACACACACACACACACACACACACACACACACACACACACACAATTATTGTATCACATGCATCCTGTCCTAAAGGACGCTCCTTCACCACAATGTAAAATAGGCAAACCCAATTAAAGTCTTCATTCATGTATTTTGCATATACAAAATACATATTTGCAATATGTGCAATATTTCTCCCCAAAAACTAAAGTATTATAAGTGGCATGAAATGAAGAAAAAAAATACTCAAGTAAAAACATGCAGCAGTTTACATACTTTTATTATATTAAAATACTATTCCACAATTGTTGTCTGGTTTAAATGAGTTCTTATAAGTTGCAAGCTAAAACATTTTAAACATACCATTTCATCTTTCTTCAATCTTTCTATCTCCATGCATAAGCACTGTATTCCAGACGTCTGCTTATATACGTACAACCTTTCATGCCATAATAACATATGTACAATTTATTCTTAACTAAACCATTTTGGTGCGTTGGGCAGATTTTTTACCTGACAGGACAAAATCAGGGACAACTGTTCCAAATACAGAGGGAGGAGCTACATCATATTGACGCATTGACGTTTTCTGCGTGACGAACCAGGAAATAAAAGTAAACAACGCACAGGAAAACGAAAATGTTCTGTCGCGTCGGTCGTCCATTCTCATTCGGAGTCTGTGATGCTTTGTGATTGACAATGCATGAAGGATTCATATCCCGATAAGGACAGGGACCCAGTGAGAGACGGGCTGGAAACCGGTAAGACACCCGTTCAGTCGAGAGGAGTCATGTGCAGCTGCCGCTAATGAAAGCTAGCTTGATAAGGCAGTTTCCTGTATTATTTGAATTTGTTTTGGGGATGACATTCCCTCACGAACATGGCTTAGAACATGCACTTGAAGTTAGGTCTGTGTCACGAATAAAACATCACCTTGCCCCCTCCCCAGATCCCCTCCCCATACCTTAATTTATTACCGTTGCTATTTGCCTAAGTGTGATCGCGTCTTTCTACTTATTCCTTTCAGATTTAGCTATGTTAGCCATCAGGTCGTCAGAGGAGGAGTCCACTGAGATGGAGGATATGGACACCTCAGAGCCCAACTGGTGTTGGTTCTACTTGGCCGAGTGTGGAGTTTGGCATATGTTTGAGGTAGTTCACGGGGCATGAAAACTTCACACGTCACAATACACTTTCGCCCCTCACTCTGTCACACCTAGGTCTCTAATTGGCAACTGAGAGCCAAACGTGTGCAGGCTTTAATGTCAGTCTGCAGGCTTCTCAGGGCAATGTCACAGACGAGCTCTTCTTTGGTTTAGTCAATACACTTCCCACGTGGACTCTTTGGTTGGCACCAAAAAATTATAAGTCAGTGGCAGATGACTATAAACCATTACTCTAAATACCATGTCATTGGTAATTTCTATTCACCCATTACCTTTGCATATAAAATAAAGCGGCGCTGCAATGATTTTTAAATTAATTGATCTGTCCATAATCTGTTAATCGTTAAAGTTATTCAAGTCAAAATGGCAACCATTTGATTGTTCAAAATTTGAGAATTCACTGCTTTTATTGTCCTTACTTTGTTGTAAGTGAAATATTTTTTTTATATTGGACTGTTGGTCGGAAAAAAACAAAATGTTTAATGTTATTGTGTGCTCTAAGATATTAATTAGCATTAGACATATTGTTGGTTGATCTGCAGATTAATTTCTCAATTGTTTGTCTATAACATGTTAGTCAGTGGTGGAAATGCTTTCCATCAGCCTCATGTGACATCTTCAAATTACTTCTTTTGTCTGACCGACAGCTCCACAAGACTCAATTTACTCTAACATACCATCACATGAGCAGCAAAAGCTCCCAACAACGGAGCTGAAGTAACAAATGTGTGCCTTTTTTGCTTAAAAAAATACTTTAATAATTAATCAATAACTTAAAAAGCTGCCAATTAACTTTTTGGTGATAGACCAAACAATAAATCAACTAATTATTTCAGCTCTCCATTAGTGTAATTTCCATTTCTCAATTCCCCTGTCAGATCGATCCCAGTGCAGCCTGCTCTGTGACAAGTGCTCAGATTGAGCAGTGCTACAGCAGAAACCAGCGAGGTGTCATGGAATTCTACACAGCCAAGTACACCTACAGACTGGACTTCTCAGGTATGATGAGGAGGAGTTAATTAAAGAGTTAGTTAAAGTTATACGTAAGGCTCTTCATCAGACAGGGAATATTAAGCCTTAAGAATTATGACATGAAAGTAGTGAAGATTATTAGGTCAAGATTTTCAGTCAGGATTAATCCTGTTACAGAAATTGTGCATGAATGTGAGTTCCTAGGGCTCTAATCTTTGTTGAATTCCTCACCAGTGATGCGACAGATAAATGTAACGACAGGGAAGCAGCGGCCAATCAAACGCTCCCTCCACTCTGCAACTGGCTTCAGGTAAGATTTGGTGCTCAAACACCCCGAAAACTTTTTTTTGTCTTCAACTGATCCCTTCATCTATCAAGGAAAGGATATCGTAGCGAGCGGGTTGAAGATGGTAGTATGGAGACCATACTTTAGATCAGGGTTCAAGCATCTGTCAGCTTCAGGACTCCTTGATGTACAACCTACATTCCTAGCAGCTCCACAGGGTGATGACCTGCAGCTGACTCTGAACTTTGGTCTCTCCAAAAACACAAGAAGAAAAATGATTTCTGCATTAGGGGAAGATATCTTAGAAAAGGGTTTCTTTCTTCATCGCAAGCTTTTCCTTACATTGGCGTGATGACATTAATGCAAATGAACTTAGTCTTATACTGCTGTAAGAATTTAATTACTGAACCCTCTCGTCTCTTTCACTTATTCTGTCAGGTTTATATGTGATAATCTTGCCTTGCCTGTTCCGTGTCATTGGGAGAGAATAAATACTGATGAGCCTTATCAGGTGAGTAAAATAACAGTCCTACTATTGTTAGTATTACTTTTGACTACTTTAGCCTCGTGTGATTGTGTTTTTGCAGCTCATCCAGCTCGGAAGAGACACCTATGAGTTCAAAGAAGTCGCCAGACTGTATGAAAGGACTATGGATCATCCAATCAAATCCATCCAGAGGATTCAGAACCTCGACTTATGGGAATTCTTCTGCAGGTAGACGCTTGTTGTGTTGTTGTGAGTGGACAGCACAATGCCCAAAAGTGCTTGTTTGTTAGCAGAGAATTCTGCTGTCATGCTGAATTAATTTTAGTACTTTTTCCAGCCCCGACCAGAGACAAAGCTTTTCTTCTGTTTTAAGTAAATCAACAGAATTAAACCCAATTTAGAGGATCCTCACCTTCACTGAAACATGAAATAGATTTGAATGCCATGTCTGATACCACACTGAGCAAAGTGATGACTTGTGTGTTGTGTTGTCATTCATTGGTTCTCCCCCAAGGAAGAAAACACAGTTGCGAAAAGTCAAGCGCACATTGGATATTGAGGAGCGAATGCTGTTTCACGGCACAGGACACAGCAACATACAAGCTATATGTACATTTAACTTTGACTGGCGTCTGACAGGGAGCCATGGCGATGTCTATGGCAAAGGTAGATCCGTCTGTGTTGTGATATAACATCATGAAGCAATTTGCCACACTTTTAGTTTTTTGTCTGATTTTTAACATTTCATTCAATCTTCCATCCCCACAGGAAGCTACTTTGCCCGGGATGCCAAATATTCCAGTAAATTCTGTCACACCACAGGGAAGCACCACACCACCCTGCAGAGACATGGACTCACCCCACCAATATTTGCGAGTGAGCCACCCTACAAGACCATGTTCCTGGCCAGAGTGCTTGTTGGCGAGTACACAGTCGGTCATCCTGTGTACTGCAGACCGCCCTCCAAGGATGCCAGCTTCACCAACTTTTATGACAGTTGTGTGGATGATGCGGCTAATCCAAAGATTTATGTCATTTTCGACAGCAATCAGATTTACCCCGAGTATCTGGTTGAGTTCTACTGAAGCCTCACAAGAAGACGCTTTTTAATAGAGGCTGGATCTCAAACATGGAAATATTTCGGATACAGAATCAGATGACGGGATGGAATTTGGAAAAAGAGGCAGCTTAAGGGATATTTGCCTTTTCTTTCAGTCAGATCCAGGGCCTAACTGGAGCATGGGTCATCTAAAGTGCCTTTGGGGAAATTGGAAAAACAAGAAGACAATAAAGACTTTGTGTACAGTTTGTGTACTGTACAGTATATCCTAAGACAGACCCTTGTGGTTGGAATGTCTTTTTAAGACATAAAAAGGATGAAAATGCTGACTGAAGATCAGTTTTTGGGGCAATTTTGTATTCAATGCAAAAATCTGTGCTTGCTTGTTCAATATCTGTGCACAGTTGTTTAAAATAAGAGTGGAACTTGCAGCCTGTAGGTTATAGGTGATGTCTTGCCATCGGCCACAGCCCCTCCTCCACATCCACAGTGCCACGCATGAGCTTATTTACAAGTCATGTAGACATAATTCCAAATGACGAAACCAAAAACCGCAACACGTTCCTGCTCACTCATTCAGCACAGTGACCTGTCAGTTAGTGACAACATCTGTGTGTACTTAGTACAACGTATCATATAGGCATGGATTTTTGTTTTGTTTTTATTCAAAAAAACGCTTCTACCTCTGCATTTTTTTTAAACCATGCATCAGTGCACTTTTCCCCCTTTCCATGAAAGGTTTTGTATTTGTGTCACAGTGACATAAAGTTGTGATGTCTTGTTCACTTGTGGTCCTTTAGCAATATGTTTCTGTGTAACTTTTTTGACCATTGACTTCAATCTTTAAAAGACTTGACAATGGCCGAGGTTGGATTTTGTATGCGTTAGCAACCAAGTTCATTCCAAACCAAAACAAGATCAGCATCACATTTGACTTAAAACCATCTGAGTGTGATGTCACCACCTGCTAACATGTTTCTTTAAGGAATAAGCAGGTTTTCTTTGCACCTGGTGTAAATCTATCTTAAAAAAAAAAATGAATGTAGCCAGCACATGTATAGTACTGTAATGATAATTAACCACAAAATGTAATATTGCTTTGCCGTGTGCATTTGTTGAATCCATTGAATGATTGTGTGTTTTTGAGAAAGAAGAATAACAAAATGAATCAGTGTCATATTGGCCAGAAGATGGCGTAACAGTGCAAGGATGGATCATAAGCAACTGTTTGCATTTCCTCCTAAATGCAGTGAGGGAAACAAACAGATGTCTACAGTCATAACATTAGAGGTGTGTGTGTGTGTGTGTGTGTGTGTGTGTGTGTGTGTGTGTGTGTGTGTGTGTGTGTGTGTGTGTGTGTGTGTGTGTGTGTGTGTAATTTGCACATGTTACAACTAATAAACTTTTCAACGTATGCATATGAAATTATTTCTTTTTGAACACATTTCAGTGGAGAAATTATTTTGTGCTGGAAACAAAGCACCTCTTCAAAGTGAGGAAAGCCCGCCTACCTCCGAGGTGTGGCTATACCGCACCTCATTTGTATATGAGGAACACCAACATCAACTGTAATAGTTACCTGAGCAAGTCAGAGAGAGGAAGACCAGTTTTACCTAAATAAGTTGGTTGTGATATATTTAATTTCCATCAGGACAATGGGGGACAATGACAGTTACTCAGTGGAACCCATGGACACATCAGAAACCCCATTGTTTTGGTATTACCTGGCAGATTGTGGAAGGTGGCACAGATTTGAGGTAAAAAAAAAATCTTTATCTCAAACTCAAAGTCTATCATGATCTAGAACTAAAACTGTTGGTACCTTCTGTCTGTCCTGCAGGATAACCCTGATAACCCCCTTAGAAGTGAGGATATTGAAAAATATTTCAGAAGAAACTCAAAAGGAGTGTTCAATAGAGCTTCATTCAATTGTCACATCAAGATTGATTTCTCAGGTAACCTGTCTGACTAAATTTTTTGTTTCCTCATTTACCTGCATATTTGACGTGACTAATGTGTCATGTGTTGTCAAACAGCAATGTTACGGACTGATTCCATCACAGGAGGACAAGTACGTATCCAACGGGGCTACAACATTGAAAGAAGGTGAGGTTTAAAACACATTAAAATAAAAGATGTACGTGTCATAGATATGTCAGTTTAGTTTCTCGAGTAATGAAAGTGAAACTTCAATGGAAATTAGTTTCTCTTTCCTCCCACAGTTGCTGCTGTGTCACGGTTCCTCATTTTCTCTGGGAATGGGTGGATCCCACTTGTCCGTACCAGGTGACAATGACTGAAAACTATTCAGTAAAGCAAGTTGTGAGCAAGGAATTATGTGGCTCGATAAAAGGCATCCTTGAAGACACAACCAGTTAGAACCACAATAGAGTTAGTTTTAAAACATTTAAATGTTTAGCAATTAGCTCGCGAGAAACTGAATTTATTTATATTCTCACACATTCAAAATGTCCTCTTTGAAGTAACACAGTGACTTGAGTAACTAAAAATATGTAATATTTATTTATTGCAAACAATAACAATAACATTCGCAAGCTCCATTAGCCTCTAAATCAGCTAAGCATCCGTTTCTCTGAAATACTAAGGCATTATTTTGTATGAAAACATAAAATAAGTAAAACATAACTGGTAATACAATTTAAGATGTTGGTTCAAGTTGTCTAAATGTCAAAGACATGTAATTTACCAGCTAAAATTAGCATTTTTGTTTGGATTAGGAAAATAATAATTGCAAAAAATAGGTTACAAACTTTTTTAGATTAGGTTTAGAGGAGTCGCTTGGTATTTATCTTGAAGAAGTAATGTTTACCACTTTGACTCAAATTACATATCTGTCTAACTTAGTAGCTAATGGTAAAAGTCCCTTTAACACCGTTTAAAAAAGATAGCCTACTAAAATGATTCTCAACATAGTTGGCATTTGTGTTTGTGTCATTCATAATTTTAACTAATTTAGAGAATGACTTTGGATAGAGGACCTTTTTGTTTTTCAATTGTTTTGCACCATCGATGCATAAATCTCTAAGTCTTCATAACTTGTAGAGAATACTGCCACAAGACTAACTAATTTTTGCAAATACAAAATATAATAAAAGCGTAATTCTAGGATCACAAATGTACTTTTTATAAATGTGTTTACTTTCAGTGTCTTTATTGAAAAAGAAACAGACATGCATTGGGATTTAAAAACTACGATTCATATAGTCTTTAGGCCTAGTATTATGATTTAAATGTGTGTTTTTGATATATTTTACAGTTAATCCCTCTGAGTGAACTCAGCGCAGAGTATCGGACTGTGGCAGATTATGTGAACACAGATGGGCTGTTGCACAGATCCATTGTATCAATCAGCAGGATACAGAATGTGGATTTATGGGACATGTATTGTCTGTAAGTACGTCTTTGAGTTTGTCTCTCTCCATTCCCATCATCAGTTTCCATCTTTGTGATCAAAACCTTCTGTTTATTCATGTCAAAGGAAAAAGAAGCAGTTAATGAGAATCCAAGGTGTCAAAGAAATTCAAGAGAGAAGACTCTTTCATGGGACCGAAATCAGAAATGTTAAAAGCATTTGCAAATATAACTTTGATTTACGGTTAGCTAGAGAAGGCGTTTATGGCAGAGGTAAGTTAAATGACTGTGCAACATTATACTATATACAATATAACTGTAAATGTAGGTCTGACTGATCTGACTTTCTTTGTTTTTATTCAGGAATATATTTTGCTAAATATGCAGCATATGCGGACAACTACAGCGTGAGCAGCACAGATCCATTGCCGCTTTACGGCGGGGAAACGCAAGGTTTACAAGGTCAAAACACGAGTGTAATATTTTTGGCTCGGGTAATGATCGGAAAATCAACTGTTGGACGAATGTATTTGCAAAAACCTGATTGTGGAAGTTCTGAAAACTTTCACGACAGCTGTGTGGATGATATCACACATCCCAACATTTTTGTTATTTTTGATCCAAATCAAATATATCCAGAGTATTTGATTCAGTACAAATGAAGTTAAAATAAGATCTTGAGTATGGGCAATATCAACATGTCTACCTTAGACTAAAGGTTACATTTTTGTCAACGCTTATGGCCACATTACACAGCTTTCTCTTTCATCTTAAAACAGAGGAGCTTCATAAATAAATTTCTTGTCAGAACCAAACTAAAATCTACATGTGTTTATTCCTGTTCCAATTTTTTTTTTTTATCATCTGTCTTATTACTGGGGATAAAGGGCTTGAAATGACTGTGGTTTCATAGACAACGTTGGACACTTACTCACTTACACAGTCTGATTGCAGTCAGACTGTTAACATTTGCAGGTGTAGTGTAGACTTTGTTAGCAGCACATACAGTACCTCTAAACTATTAACAAGCACTTTCAACAGGAGCGATGAAATCAAAACTTAACTCAAGCAAATTCGAAAAACTTGTTGCACTGCTCTCTAAAGGTGTCAATTATCAGCACACCCCGATCAGTGATGTTGAAACAGGTGTTGTGCTTTCACAAATAAAGCAAATACCACACACCAACATCACTGGCTGTGGTATTATCTTACATCAAGAGTTGCTGTAGCTTTGACGCTATTCCTGCTGCCCAGCAACGTCAGTGAAATAAAGAATAGAGAATAAAAAAAATATCAGTATTTTTTTTTCATATTTAACAAGAAGCTTGGTGGGTTACCACAATCCTGTTTTTCCTAAGGGGTTTATTCACTTCCTCTCAGTATTGAAATGGAACCAAGTGTACTAAAGGAAAACTGTCAGCAGAGGTCGCTGTATACATTTTAGAAAAGGAGGTTTGAAGTCTTGGCAGAGATCAGTTTTGACTGGTCCACATTATGTTGAGAGGTTTGGTCGTTATTCTTTAATGAGTCAGCAGCCCAGCTGGATTTCTTCTCCCAGCATCATCATTATTAGTTTCCCAACGGTCACAGCCAGTTGTTATATTCAGTGGCGGAAAGTCACTCTGTACATTTACTAAAGTACTCTACTTCAGTACAATTTTGAGGTATTTGTACTATATTTGAGTATTTGAATTTATACATTCATACTTTATATGTGTGTCCGGGATAAGTGTCATGACAACAGCCAACCTTTAGTGAAGAGAGGTTTGTTCGTATGCCTGACTGTTCAATTAAGACACATCTAATGCCCCTGAACATCAGATCAGTGACACACCAAGTCATAAAGACACCAGCCATATGCTTCCACTTCTCCCATATGCTTGCCATGCAGGCAGTGGGAGGAAATCTTTCATGTGTCATGGGCCTGCCTCACTTCCTTCCCTATTGTATAGTTTTAGTGGTTTACTTTAGCATGTAGGCCCAGGTGTTGCTGGGTCATGTCAGAGGTCATGTCTGCCGGAAATGGGACAAATGTAGCCATCATGTGTGAATAACATTCATATTCTGAATGACAAAGGCAGCTTCCAGTTAATTGGTAGTTGGGTGTAAAGTATAGTAAGTACAAACTGTCTTCAGTGAAGGAAAATATTACTCAGCTGTAGACAGAATGACTTGCTAGTGCAAAACGAGACTCATTTACTTTACACTAGTTTCTGGAACAGAGACAACTTGGCCCCACTCCCGGTGGTGTTAACCCCCACAGGCAGGAAGAAGGAGAGGTTATCAAAGAGCTTCCTCATTGGCTGTCAAGCTAGTGTGACCAGGGAAATATAGAGACAAGGTGGGGCCATGTTTACATAAATAGGAGCTCTCTGTTTATTTCTTACTTTCATGCTCAATTGTGATGAGCTTTATAAGTCTAGACAGTGTCAGAAAGCCCAGGATAGGATAACTGGACTTGTTTTGCCAACAAAAAAATGTAGTTATTTAATTAATTTTAGAAATGTTACATCCATTTTTGAAGAATGCCCTGAATTTAATTGATGAATTATTGTTTTATTTACCCAGAACTTTATCTATTTTGTACTGATGTCCATGCTCTTGTCTACGTAATTGGATAAAACATGGAAATTACATTATTGTCCAGTGGAATCTATTCCGGCCCATGAGATGATGCAATCATTTATTATTATATTAGAATTAATATTTGACTGTATTAAAGATAAGAAAACCCATAACATACCCATTATTTAATCCCAAGTGACATGCACATAATCGCACATTTTGTCCTATTATATCATAGTTTTCATGAACTAAAATATTTACACTCCAAATTTCGTTGGTAACAGCCAGAAAAATAAATCACCCTCTCTTCTATTTTTATTTTACTAATTTATTCATTTATTTTTAGCTCAATATTAAATGGATACACATGGGTATGTGGCTCTTTACTGGTATGGTCTTGGTAGTTTTTGTAGTTGGTGCCATTTCCCAGACCCAGGCCATCATCTCTCAGTAAACTATATGAGATGATTTAATTGGTCCTAGGGGTGAGATGGGCAGATTCAGTGATGAGTCCAACAGATGGGCTTTCTGTGCATAATAAATACATTCTTGATTCAGTGTTCTCATTATTACCTAACTGAATATGTCCTCACAGATTTATGCTAGCTTCTAGTTTGAAATGTTTGAAACTGGGGCTGTGAGTTCTTGCAAGTCAATGAGACAAGTTTGATATCTTCTTAAATATTTACAGCTTGGTGTGCTCAAAGCCTAGCATGTGATTAGAAGTCTTTGAAGTCTGCTTGATCAGATGATATCAACATGTTGAGTTTGTGAGAAATATAATTAAGGGTTCCTCTCAGAGAGCTGTGCGTGTGTTGTGTCATTTAGAGAGAGAGAGAGAGCGTGACACTATTCTTTTCTGTCTCTAATGAAAACAAGTCTAGGTAACAGCACTTTAGAGAAATCACTTCCTTTTTTTACATTAGTTAACATTTGTCAAAGACACAAAAATATCTCAATTAAATACAAAATAGTTGAGGAATAGATTTTCATATGCTATATTTGGGACTGCTACTGTACATCCCTAACAAGGAGTTAAACCTCACAGACATACAGTATAAAACGACACTTTTATTTCTAACATTTATTATTCTGTGAATTACTTTTGGAAAACTTATGGAATATATTATTTGTTCATGCTTGGCCCATAACTTATAAAACATGAACTATTTCTTTATTTGGTGTGACAACAATGCAAGTTCAGTTTGTGTCCAAAAGAAATGTGTTCCTGTTTAAATTTTAATAATTGGGTTCTGATGAAAGAAAAAAGAAATTGAGGAGAACTCCTTTTTGCATTTGTCCTTATTAATATGCATACAGCTTTGTAACGGGGAAGTAAAGACAGTGTACTTACTGCTGCTGTTCATGTAGAATAGACCCTTTTCCCTGCAGAGGCGTTGACCTGTCCTAGCAGGAAGAGCCCAGGTGTAATTAATAACGTTAACGATGACCCCTGCCTCCCCATCGTTACTGTTATCAATTACACCTGGGATTCTCCTGCTCTGACAGGTCAAAAATGACTGCTGTGAAAAAGGTCCATTTCATACCAGCTTGTGTGAGAGAAGTACAAATAATGTAACTTTTCAAAAGCTATAAAGGGGGCAGAATAATTGTATTCACAGCATACTTTCCCTGCACCGACTCCATCCGTTTGTCACTAGTCGTATTAGCTGTGTGTTACAAATTACTAACTTGCTGCTTGTGTTGCTCTATCATCAACATCACGAGTTGATGTCTTGGCTGCTTGCAGGGTCTACAGTATTAGCATTGGTATTAGTAATGTTTTTATAGTTTTTGAATCATTTTTATAGTGGTGAAATAATGTTGAGCGTTAAGGATTCAATTGGTTTTGTGGCATATTTTCTGTTTGTTTTTTGCCTGTTATTGGGAGTTCCTTTTAGCTGACTGCAAACTTGAGCCTCAAGTAGTTTGTAATTTTGTATATTGGCTTTTGGGAAGTAAACAACTGCTGTCTTGAACACAGCCCACTCACATATTCCCTGTTACATTGGCTTCATGGGAAACTACATGCTTTGATTTTGTCACTTCCCAATCTCTGCTGTGAGAAACAGATGGTGGTGTATGCTAATATGCAGTGATAGGATTAAGGGCCAAATATTAACTCAGTGCATAATCTGTGTTTACATAAATATACATGTGGGTTGGCGGACTGAATTTACATTGTTTAGAGGCACAGGCTTCCCAGAGGACATCACAAGTCATGTTTTTATTATGGAAAAAAGTTCACTTTTCTTTACAAAACACAACACATTTTCAGCTACACATTTTCTATAATTTAACCAAACATCACGATCGTCGGAAAACACCTAACATCACTTTAAGAAGCTCTCTCTCTGTGTCACGAAGCCATTCTGTGACAGGAACCACAACCTGATGTCCCTGAGCAGAGAGAAGAAAAATACACATAAAAAATACATTTGAATGTAATTGTCATGTTTCATACTGTAGCCTATCTATGTGGAGAAATCAGAGAGGGCGGGCTACCGTGACGGTGACGGCACAGTGTTGGCTTCTTCACACAAAACAACATGTATTAATAAATTAAGTTTGATCACATGAAATGAAACATCTTCGTTTGACACAAGGAACACGACACATTTCAGTTCTTGCTTGGCACGAGAGGCGTAAAGACTCAGTACAAGCTTTGGCACCGGTGAGGAATTTCCCCTTGAACTGTTTTCATGTTTACAGTCACAAGCATTGACAAAGCACCTGGTGCGAACAATCTTCAGTGACTCAGACAACAGAATGTAAATTGGCTATATGCGTTATGCTTTAACCTGGTCTTTTAAATGGTTGGAGCAACTTATTAAAACGCACTGTATTCGAGGGTGGTACCCGAAGGTGCTTTAGCACTAGCATGCTTTTAATGGTATGCATTTACTATGTTAAGAGTCAAATTTGAAGGCGAGAGCACCCTGAGAGTAATTAATCCCGGTGTTATAAAAGAGTACTCCGCTGATTTAGCGTTGCACTCCTGTAACATTGTTGGCCTCACGATAGACAGTTTAAAAGGGAAAAAAGGATCAGATAAATGCAGCAGAACCAGAGATTTTGTCTTTTTTTATTTCTCACATTCTACTTGTCAAAACCTGGCGCCTACATTACCCACAAGGCAACATGACCGCCGACAGGTAGGACAGACATTTCGGGTGTGTTATGTTTGTAGCAGCTAATGTAGCTTCAAGCCGCTAGCCTCAAGCAGAGGTGAGGAGTGGGCTACAGAGGTCTAGGAAGCTCACTTCTTTTTAACTCCACGATTTCTTTTTTTCTTGCATTTTCAAACTTTCATCAGACCCTGCGCAGCTCTCTCTGCAGCCACAAACGATGTTATGCAAAAGGTTCTTCACGAATGCAGTGGTACTCCCGCGTGATACTCCCAGTGTAAAATCGGTGGAGTCACCTTTAACACAAACCAGCTGGCACCATTCACGAACAGACACATTTTCTGAAGACATTATTATTTAAATACTTTTTCTACATCTTCTTTCAAATTAAGTGCTTTAAAACATACCCACGTTTTTAATGATAGTGAAATAATAACCATCTGGTCTTTGAGACCTTTCTTTTTTTCTTTTGGACTTTGCAATTATTTGCCTTTTTTGATTTCAGTGCATCTTTTAAAAGACATTGAGCATTGCTTTATAAAATGTAATAATAAAAGTAACATTAGTCGTTTGAGTCACCATACAGCGCTGGTGGTGACGTATTATTGGGCAGAACTCCGACACCCTTGAATCCCAAACATGCCAAGCCTCAAACTGTCTTCAACAGGCATCACAGGCCACATCTCTAAAGAATTAGTCTTTGTTGTCTTGTAGAGAGAGCTTTCAGCCTCCAGCTCTTTCTCATTCTGTGCTGATTCACTCTCTGGAGGACACATCATGAAGGGAACAGTGCAGCAACTCTCTCAGTTCAAAGGTCGCTGTTCTGCATCCCGAGCCCACGCTTTGATCCTGAGCCCCTGCCTCTCCATGATGTTCCACAGCTTCCGCAGATTGGACTGGGTAATGACATCATCGGGTTTGAGCTGGAGCGCGCGCAGGTAGTTGGCCTCCGCATTGGGAAGTTTCCCATTCAGGTGGAGGATGGCACCAAGGTTCATCAGAGCAGCCGGGTACTAGGAGAGGGAAAAGACGCAGTGAGAAAAGGACACAGAGTGGAGCGAGTTGTAAGGACTTACAGGACTATTGTACTTGTGTCGACAATGGATTTATCTATCTGGGTGAACTATTTTAAACTCGCCCTTCTTCGTTCTACATCTGACAGAGACAGTTATGTGAGACATACACACATTTCAGGAAGCTTGCCAGGTTTTTTTTTTTTTTGGGACGGTGGATTAAGTCAAGAGCTTTGGTGAAATGTGCTTGAGGCTTAGAAAATCAAACATGCATTAAATTATCCCTAATCTAATTCTCGCAGTACATTAGCAGGCATGGCCAAAAACAATATGGGTGTCCCTAGATAGTGCCACAGTGAACAAATAGGTAGCTATTATATATATTTTTATATGAATGAACAACCAATTTAGAGGTGTCTTTCTGGAGTCTTATTTAATAAAATACAATCTTTTGAAGTTGCAAATTGAAACCATCTGGCCGTGAATAGTGTACCAGTTGTGGAAATCTACAAAATCCAGGTCCATAGACATTACTCTCAGTGTGCCATAACTAACAAACACACCCAAATCTCATCCTAAAAGTCATCGGCACCTCATCCCCCGGATCTGGCCTCGTTCCCAGGCCCGCGTCCTCGCTGCATGACATATGGTTAGCAACTTGGCAACTACTCCACAGATTTTCTCTCCCCAAACACAAGTGTTTGTCCCTCATTGATATTTCTCTCGTTTACATTCCACTTCCCAAGCGGTGTTAAGAGACGAGAGTTGGGAGTGGCAGCTTGTTTTTCTCACCTCATCTTAATTGATGCGGTTTGACAGAGAGAGGAGCTACAGTGCAGTACTTCCACCCCTTCAGTTGGTTTGTTTTTTTTCTCACCTCGCGCAACAATTGATTCTATCATGCGGTTGTATTTCAAAAAGGGCTCCGAACCCTAGCTCTGCTTTTTGTACCATCAAACGAACTTTGTAAGCAGCCGAGACATACTAAGCTAGATGAATGAGGGTTCCTGTGCCATTCCAAACAACTGGGTGATCTGCAATACACTGACGGGCTAAATCATCAGAAATGGAGCCTTGCTTGTGTTCTGTGTAAAGGAAGGCAGACAGAGAGTAATTCAGTAATACTCTGCTTTTAATAATAATAATTTGTATCTAATATGTTGTTAAAAATTCTTAATATTGCATTCATAATCTATGAATACGCCAACATTTCTTTCCAAAATGTAATAGTGAAGAATTGCAGGTGAAGGGCCAAGGTTTCAGATTGCGGATTGCTTTTACTTTATTAAAAATGTGAGTTTGTGTGTCTGTTCTATAAACAGATACAGCAGTTTCTCTTCTGTTGTATTTCCGTAACTGCTCAAGTTGTGTTTGCTGTCACATTAACTACAGGAGTCCCCAAATCAAACAGGACTGAAATCTTAAGGGTTACAACTTTAAACAAAAATTTATAATAATTAGTCAAATATTACATCATCTCATCCTTTTGTAATTGCAGCGGCTGAATAGCTCATACTGTAGCCTTATCACCCTTAGAATACCCATTTTCCCCAGTAAACCACAGCCTATTCTGCTCAGAGTATAGTGTTACATTTCAGATGAGCCTCTATCTGGTGTGAATTTGGTGTAAATAAAGCATTTTTCAGTGTGCAAAGTGACAAATTTGACTCACACCTTTCTCTGGAGGCACACGATCGTTTCCTTTCTTAACACGTACAGCAAGAGCTGAATCTTTCATGACCCGAAAGCTACTGGATTAAGTAAAAAGTTTGAGAGACTGTCATTCGCGAAGCAGACATGTGCATAGAAAATGTCATCGACAAGAGAAGCTTTACTCGTGACAAATGACAAGAGAAGCCCCCGGCTTGTCTGAATGTGCACATGAATGCTTCCAGCCTGGCAATTCTAATGACTTGTAGGTAGCTTACTTTTTTATAGAATAAAGTATAAACAAAAGCTTTCCAAATTAAAATGGACAACCAGTAATCGTATCTTCTATGGATTTACTCAGCTTTTAAGGCTTAAACAGGATATAAACAGACAGGCAGACCTTATCTAAAAAGGGGTAGATGCTTAAAGCAGTGATTCCCAGCTAGTAGATCTACTTGTTCCCTTGGTGGTTCTGCAGTTGCCAGGGGGTACGTGAAAATAAATTGAAGAGTAGCTTAGCTAATTTGAAGAAAAAAAAAGGAAATATATGTTACCATAGAGTGCTGCAGGGATGACGTATTATTGTACGCCAACCCTGGAAGTTAGCATGGCCCTGGTTCCCTCCACTAAAATGAGATTGTTCCTTTGAATTGAGTTTATGATACTTAAACGTACTGTTCGGCTAGATAATCTTCACAAAGGAACACCACTTTTATGATTATTGAAATGTGGATACAATTGGTGGAACATAAAAGCTAACGTCAAGCTGTAAACGAACTACACCACGGTCGCATGAGCGCGAGTACCACACAGAATGGGTGGGGGGAACACTACTGTAAAGCGCGTAGCGACATACAGTAACACTAATTACTCCAGTGAAAGGCATGTAGATGAAAGTCCAACCTTCTCTCCTGTTGCAACATAAGTCACAAAGCAGACCATCGCTAAGCAGACTAGCATGACAAATGACTGCAGGAAGCTCTTCTAGGTCTTGTCTGAAAACACAGGGGTTCCTATGACTCTAAGTTCCCTCTCACAGACCCCTTTTTCTTTGAAGTGACTGATTGATGGACAGAAACTGGATATAATAGCCCCCAACTTCCTCAACCGCATGTGCTGATATCGAGAGACATGACATCCCTCAAGGCTTTGTCTGGTAAACTATGCCGTGATGGACAAGTGTTTACTCGGAAGCTGAATGGGTGAATTCAATAACAGGCGATCTCTTTGGGATCTTTTGTGTTAGCATAAAGCACATTGAGGCACCTAGTTCACAGCCATGAACAGAACACAGTTTTCCATTTTATATCCTCAGTTTGCCAGGAACAACAGTGTTATAATATCATGTCAGAATGATGGGTAACACATATTATGCTGTAAATTTAATTTACAGTGCCTGTGTGTGTGTGCGTGTGTGTGCATTTCCATGATAAGTGCCAACAGGCCCACTAGTCCCAGGTACTTACATCTGGTCTCAGGCTGGCTGCACGCTCATACTGCCTCTCTGCTGCCTCATTAAGACTGGCCTGTCTGAAGACAAAGCAGAACAGAGAGAAAGGAAGAGTAAGAATGTGACACAACACAGTTTATGTTAATAATATTGTACCAATACAAATGACTGATAATTGTACCCCTTCATTATTGTGCAGCTAATCAGCTAATTGGGAAAAATGCTTCAGAGGTGATTTGACTTTTTAATTGGAATAGTCAGATCTTTGGCTTGGAAAAACTTGTTTTAAATACTTGACATTGAAATAAAAATATCTAATTTATTTATGTAAATTGTGTGTTGCGAAAGTCTGTGTTTGTCTATGCTTAAACTTTTTTTATTTTTTTGTGCACAGGTCTCTTAAAAAAATTAAAATAGTTCATGCCAAAATGATGTTACATTTATCTCCTGCAATGAAAAGATGTTTCTCACCAAGCTATAATCTGATTAGACTACTGAATAAACTAATATAATAGCCATTACAGATCCTTATTCAGCAATGATGAAATATTTTTATTATTATTATTTTTATATGTGCTTGTTAACTACTTTTAATAAAAGGAAACAATGTTCTGTGACGGGTGATACATTTCTTCAAGGAGTAATAACTGTGATTATGTATCTTGATAATGCAGTTTAGATTTCGTATTGGGGCATTGATTTGAACTCAATTAAGCCTTACTTATTATTTATTAGAGTATAATGAAGAGAGATTTATGATTTTTATGCCAGAAACACTCCACCAAACCAGTCACATGTTACAGCTGGGTTTGTAAAATGGCAACAGTTAATCTGCTCCATACAATTGTATCCAAAGAGTACATGAACCGGACTTTGCAGTGCCAAAGTTAATAAAGTCAAGGAAACCATTCTTTCCCGACATGGTAATTCATATTTATAAGACTGTGACTCAAGTAAAATATGCCTTGAGAATCCATGCAACACTTTATCAGTGGAGTTCATGACTGACTATCATAGTCATCATCTTATAGCTTGCTTCCTTGGTCTTTGTTTTGTTTGGTCAAGTGCTGCAGAGTAAATAAAGATTCAGGCAGTCAGGGTTTATGGAAAGTAAAACTGGGCAGAAAAAACATGCATTATGGCTTAAAGCTGCTTTATTGGAGAAATCATATACCAACACAGTATTTGAGCTATAAGCGTTAGCTGCAATGAATTGTAGGCCTGGTACGTGCAAGGCATTTAAAGGAAAAGCTTCCATCAAACGGATTTATCGGGTCATTTTTATAATCCTGGTTATGGTCAGTCAATATGCAAAGCTCACCTTTATTATCAGTAGAGCAGCTTAAGTTTGAAATCCAGCTAATGACAGGTGTGTCACATTCCTTAAACCCAATCCTAATCGGTTTGGATTTATGTCTCAGTCAGACTCAGCTGAAAACAACCATTTAGACCAGAATATGGCAGAATGGTCTGTCATTTAGATTTGCTCTTTCTAAAAAGGAAAGCCTCAGCCAAGCCCTGAGACTTTTAACTTTTCACAAATCCTCTGTGGTGTAGCATTTAGATGGAAGCTAGTGAGTAGTAATGACTTCTCCAGATATGTAGAACAAAAAGGAATGGTGGCACATCGCTTCAATATTTCCTAGAGTTTCTGGGAATAGAGGACATTTGCAGACACCTTTGACGCGTTTTAAGACTTATGCGCTGTCTGTGCACGTGCTTGCTAAACTTTGAGGGAAAAATTCTCCAATGGCGTCTTTACAAGCTTTGGACTGAAACATCACTATGATAGACTGAAACTATGCTGCTGTTTATATATGTAATACATAATAGCTTTTATGGGAGCGATCTCCATAGAGTATACATTTACTATTCTATAACATTGATATAATTTATATTTCAAAGACTGTTATTAAACGGCAGTGGTAAAGAATAAACCCACCAACGGTGAAAGCGGCAAAGTCCGTAAATACAGGAGTTCGACATTTCTTGACGTATGCAATAATAACCTTTCCTGTACTATAAGCTTTTTTAAGGAGGGGAAACTCCACTTGCAAGCAGTGTTGTTGTGTGTCAGCAGTTTAGCCAACCTGAGCATGTGAGCAGCACTGAAGACCACATCAAACTCTGAGCTGTCCAGCTCTGCAGCTCTCTCTGCCATCTCCGCCGCCTCGCCAAGGCGAGACTGTTCCAGCAGGAACTGGCCTGGAGAGAGGGGGAGACAGAGGAAGAGCATTTATTTCTTGGGCGTAGTAGAAGTTCTGTTTAGTGCTTTTTTAGCCACGTTATGACTTCCAGACTGAAATATCTCCACGACTAGATGAAATTTACCAGATATTGATGGTCCCCAGATGATGATTCCAAATTAATTTGGTGGTGCCTAACGTCTCCTTTAGGGCCACTAAGAGGTTGACCCTTTAGGTTTTAATTGAAAAGCCGACAACTGTTGAAAGTGCGGATCAAATTTTATGGCAATCCATCCATGTCTTTCTCGGGATGAACTGCAATATCTCTTTTCATCTAGCACCATCCTCAGGTCAAAATGTAATAAATGATAGCACGCTGACACGCTAAACTAAGACAGTAAACATGGTAAATGGTATAGATGCTAAAAATCCGCACGTGAGCATTGTCATTGTGAGCATAATGAAAGAAGTTGTGGAGATCGCGCTGTCAGACAAAAACGGAGATCGTTGGGGAGACAGAGGAAGACGAACGAAGCAGAAGAGTGCCACAGGAAATGCAACCAGGAGGCAGAGACAGCGAGAGAGAAGAGAAAAGTGAGACAGCGAAAGGATTGTCGTTTTGCTTGGCGACGTTTGAGAGCGCAGATGAGACGGAGGTATGTCGTGCGTTTTCCTGTGGGAGTCTGGCCACATGGTGCGGCACCCACAAGCGCCTGCGTCGGCGGCTATAAATTAACAGCTGAGCTCGGCCACAGATGTTGCTGAATGTAGGAAGAGGGGGATGCGGAGAAGCTCCATTGAGGTGCGTTTCTGTTGGCCTTTCTTGGACTGAAAGCTAACTGTATTCGCCTGATCGCAGCTTCCAAAAACAAGCCATTAGACAGCAAAGCAGACTATTTAGAACCGGGTCGTATGCGGGACAGTTTGCATTAAAATTAGTTACTGTGAACAATGGCAGGAAAGGGGGGCCTTGTGTTAGCTATCACCCTCTCTGTGTCCTCGCTTCCTCTCACTCTCTCATACGTGTTGTGTTTGCGTGTGCATCCGTTGTGTTACGATGTGGACCGATACCATCTCTCCTTACACACTAACACCTGGAGCTCATCCAGTGGACCCAGGATAGCCAAAGCAGGCAGATGTGCGATAAAGGAGGGGACCAGCCCAAATAAACATCACCTATGGCAAGAAGCTACAAGATAACGTTGGAAAAAGAAAATAGCCAGAAAGGCAGAGAGGGAGAAAAAGAGTGTAAGGGGAAACAGCTTGGTCCAAAGACAGCAACATACCCCTCGCTGGGGACCAAACTAAACTCAAACCCCGAGATATCCAGTGCAGAGAAAGCGCCAGGAGGAACGGAGAGAGATAAGGACGAGGAGAAAGGGACAACGCACAATGGTGCTGTCAGGACGGATTTCATTTCCTATAAATATCCTGAAGATAGGGACATGGAGCAGCAAGGAGCCTGTTTCTCCTAACTGATATGGAATACTGCATCAAGAGCAGCGCAGGCTGAGCGGGGTATTTCACTCTCTGTTACGAATGGCAAACAATGTACTCTAATCCCGGCTCCCCACTCAGATAAACATAGCCTTGTATGTGTGTTTGCAGCATCTGCAACACCTCGAACAGCTCCAACACTCCCAGCACTGATACCAAAAGTAAATTAAATGATCTTACACATCCACAAATCTGTGGTGCAGGGATTGCTAAAACATGACTGTTTGGAGGGAGAAATGATAAAAACAGCAGAGTATTTGACACCACGCCGTTTCGGTTCTTTTCAAAACTCCTATCAGGTTACATAAGCTATGAGCTTGGATCCAGGGCGGTTTACAACACGAGTTGTAAGAGGAGCTGGTGTCTTTAATGACTCTGGGTCTGAAGGTGACACTACAAAGTATAGGTCTTGGATAAAAGAGTCTAAAGGCCCCTGCCTAATAATCATCGTGAGTACAGCTTACTACAGCAAAGCTCGGTCATTACAGTAAATCCTACAAGTGCGGCATGGAAGAGGTTTGAATTACAGGCAATCAGGCATGTTATAGTTGGTAGAAAATGACTTTAAATGATATTCTCATAGCTCTGTCAACCACAAGGGAGATTTACGAGGACACAGGCATCCATAGTTTTATGATTCTAATGTTTCAAACAGGCTTTGCTGAAAACGTTGGCCTTTTCTACAGAAGGAAAACCTTTGATATCTCTTCTTACCGTAGTGCATGTAGCAGTTTCCTTTAGTCGGGTCTATTTGAATCGCTCTCAGGTAGTACTTCTCTGCTTCTGTCTTCTGCCCCTAAAAGAAAAAGGAAGGATATTACGCCCGATATTCAAGTTAAAGAATAGTTTTGCGCAAGCTTGTGTTTTGTTACCTGTAATATTTTGTTCTATGTATTTAGTATATTTAGTTGTTTTTTTTGCAATGGCACAAGACACACTTTGACCTAAAGTTTTTTGTTGACCACAATATAAATATAGTAGACCCTGCAGGATGTATACCTGAAGCAACCAGAAGGAATTGAGCTTAAATAGCCGGGTTACCAGATGGTTGTCAGTATGCTCAGGCAGGCTGAGATGCTCCTGAAGTGCAAACTGCTGAGATCTGCTGCAGCTTTGGACTACGAGGACCACAGAGTCAAAGTAAGATTTTGGTTCAATACCAACGGTATGCAGCATAAATACAGTATATAACATGGACACTGTGTAGCTGGACATCTTGTGTCACAAGTGTGAGGACAGACACACACGGCTACAAAAATCTCTCTTGCCTTTTACCGTATCTGCTTGAGGCATTTTAATGCACTGACATGCATAAGTTGAGGCTTAGTAACAGCAGGAAACGTATGCTCATAAAGAATATAGTACCGCAGCTCCCATGCCTAACCTTTACAGAAAAACCTCCAAGGTGTGTGCGTGTGTGTGTGTGTGTGTGTACCTGCAACCACACTGCGAAACCTATAGCTTCTGTGTGCAAGAGGCTCAACTTCTCCACCACTTTTGTTTCATGCTTCAGCACTGATTGCTTCCATATTGCCAATGGACTTGCCATGCAACATGAAATGAGAGGACTGGGCCTATTACATATTCCTTATTAGCTTTTTCCCATGCCCGCAATCCCTCTAAGTGAATGAGCGAATATGGGGCCTTGATGGCTTATTTCACATTTTCTTTGGCACGTTCCTCTTTACATTCAATTAACCCTTTCCCACAGACATAAATCAGAACTGAAATTAGAGTGGTTCAGTCCACTTAGGTTGGAGCAATTCATCATTTAAATGATTTATGAAAGCATTCAAGCCAAAGTTAATTATGTTTTTTTAAACAACTATCTAAAGACAATTTTGTGGTATGCTCTTTTTTAACGGATTTAAAGCTGCGTAATCATCTGTTTTTGCATTATTGAGCATTAGTAATGAATGTCTAAATACACAGTTGAGTTCAAATTCATGAATCAGCTTAGCGTTGACTGACCACAATCTCCCTAATGCACAGCACACCCTTCTGACTCCAGCAAGAGATCTCCAACAGACAGCAGGGCTGTAATGTTACACTAGGCCTATGTGTAAGCACTTTGACCTTGGGAAGACTGAGGCAAATTAGTGGCTTTAGGAGGTGCACTTGTTATTTGTCGAGGGGCTCTGGATGGGTACAAGACTATCAGGTTTCAGCGTTATTATTGTGTGGCTTTAAGAAGTGAGAGATGGACACTTTGAAAGTTGATGTGTAATACTACGCAAGAAAAACAGGCCTACAGCACGTGTTGGGGTGAACCACAGTACAAGACTTCAGTTTGACCTTTCCTCCCTGTGTCTGTATTGTCGATTGACTGCGGCAGGACAGCCAAAAATGTAGCTGATGGGAGTGATTTAATAAGGAAGGAGAGTAATTGCATTATAAGCCTGTCCACTAGCCCGTTGTCCAGGGTCCATCCAATCTCCTGTTCCTTAAGCCCTGTAGCAGTGAAGGGGGCCTCTCTGAGAGTCAGGGCCCTGCATGGATCTGCAGTCCTGAGCCTGAGGGAGCACAGCAGATGTCCAGTCACAGTGGGCGACTCTGATCTGAACCTGTGCTTTACGTGTGGTGTGTTGTGTGTGTGCGTGCACTATGTATATCTTTCAATCTTTCAACAAGGAGAGGAAATAATCAGAACTAAGGTTTGCAGCCAGTAAGGGTTGCAGCTGCAAGTAAGGCACTTGCAGGTTGGTTTCCTCAGCACCCAAGGCTGTGGAAGGGAGGAGGTCAAATATCTCTAGAGGTCACACAGTTCAACTCCCACATCTAAACTTGACTCAGCTGTGAACACATCTGTTGTCACACAAACGTGTTTTTGTTTTCAATGGAATGGGGAGTGATGGTGGGAGGATGAAGAGTGGAAGTTTTTCTCTTGAACAAAAAACATTGGAAGGGCAAGGCAACATTTGAGAGAAGTTGGGCAAACGCGTGTGCCCTCTATGTCTTCACTGACAAGTATACACACAGTGAGGGACAGAAAAATCTGGAACTCGTCCAATCACAGAGGGATGGCTTTCATCCCCATGTCTGTGACCTTCAGACATCAGACATGACTTTATGCCACTACGATTTGGCTGTTCTCTAATCTCTTTGGCATTGGTCCTGGATCAGGGTCAATCCAAAGCCACCGAAAAAGTATTTATCGTTTTCCATCACTTCTTATTTCACACTGTGTGATCCACTTTTCCACAAGACTATTTTGAGGTATTTGAGGTCAAACAATATATTCATGAATGCACCACAATTCCTCTATCTGACTTTTGATCAGAGGAGAAGAGTTTGTTTCGCATTGCATATTTCAGAGTCAGTAGCTCACACCTCATAACAATTATCACAGATCTCCAGGCTCTGCAGAGGAATCGATCGCTTTGCTCCCATGAGTCACTCAATATGCATTATTCATCACTCCACTCTGCTGCCACTTCAGGTCCACGTTTAATTACACTCTGCCAGGTAGTTAACCACTGCAATCGTTACAATGCTTCGGCTTGCCTCGTGATTCCTACTGTGTGTGTGTGTGTGTGTGTGAGTAATGGGACTTACGATGCTGGACAGGAGTTTGCCATAAGTAAGGTGGGCTGGGATATGGTCAGGCTTGGCCCTGAGGGACTCTCTGTACCAGTGACCTGCTTCGTCCAGCTTGTTCAGCCTCATGTAGGCCTCTCCTGAAACAGAACACACAGCAAGAGTCAAAATTTGTGTTTTGGGGGATGATTATTAATAAAAGAAAACAAAGGAACACATAAATATGCATTTCCTGCAGGAAATGCAGTTTCAATGCTGACAGTTGAAATGCAAGTCTGTATTTTTATTTCAGCACTTACTCTTTGCTTCTGTGCAAATTTATTACACACCATGTCTGTCCTTGACATAAAAGACCAAACCAAGGTGGGGTCCTGGTGTATGACAATTGTCGGCCAGGACATGATCCATCAAAGACAACAAAGTCGTAACGGAAGTTCCTTTTCCAAAGTTGTGCAAAAATAAAATGCAAAATACACAAATCTAGTTGTCTACAGACTAAAAATTATTCAAATTAAAATATAATTTTGTTTGTTATATTTCTTGTTTTTTCAACTGTACATAAGGCTTTCCTTTTGCATTGTTTATTTGTAGTTGAGACTTTTTACCAGAGACTTCATGGCTTGGTTTTTGTCCTGACATGCAATGTGAATTGTGGGACCTAATATTTACAGTTGAGCACCTTGACTATGTCCAATGAATTGTGACACAGCAAAACATCTGAATATTATGCCATTTTTACTTTGTCATTATGGGCATTTCAGTGTACATTGATGGGTAAAGAAGACGTCAATTTTATAAATTTAAAATGTAATCTACAGCACAATAAAGTGTGCAAAAGGTGAATGGGGTTCTGAAGCCACAATCTTTAATTTGTTTTACCCCACCCTGCTGCATAGATAAAAAGTTAATATTAACACTGCTTCTCAAAAACAATCCTCCGATCTTTGACGTTTTTCTAACAGGTGCAGGACTTCACAACTAATAAATGTCTGTAGCCTTGAAAAAAAACTTTTTTTTTCCCTGAAAGAACAATTGTGTGTAAATCTCTCTCAGATTCTGTTTGATCTGCAGACGTGCTGTGGGCCTCTGGGGTAAAATGACATCAGTTTAAACAAAGAAGCCCCTGGACATCGCACTAATGCAAACACTGCCCTCCATCAACCCCTCCCTCCACCTGACAAAACACATATCCCATTCTCATTTAGCTTGTCCCAGGAATACTTACAGACATCTCCCTGCAATCTCAACCGTGCTGTCAGGGTGAGCTTCCAATAATGTAATTAGTGTTACAATAACAAAGAGAGGGATGTGATTTATTGCAAGGATTAGCTTCAATCCTCTGCAAGAGGACACAACGTCTGCGCAGTGTTGGAATCAAACAGGTGGTCCAAGTCCTCTGAAGGTTTTTTTGGCAGCGAGCTAATGCCAATTTATTGAATTCGATTCAAAGCTCATTTGAAAGGGAAGACCGACATATACAATGGAAACAAACATGTAAAATAAATAATTGAAACTCAAGCCAAACTTGTTTTACTCACATTATAAAACAAGCATGACGTTGTTCTTCATAATTATACGTATCAAATGGTTCTGTTGCCTCATCAAAATCCAAATTTTGAAATATAATTTCAAAGCAAATATCGTCAAAGTTGTGCTTTTTCATACTCTAATTTCAGTTCTGCATTACAAACAAAGACTCGGGGTGAAACAGGCTCGAACAGTAACTTACCCATCATGTTGAAAAGGCTGTGCGGTGCAAACTGTCTGGGCATTTTCTGTACCGCTTCTTTATAAACAGACAGCGCCTCCTGAAGTAGAGGAAAAGAGTGCAGTTTTGGTTTTGCATCAGCATAATGAAGATGAGGGACTTCTACTTTGTGCAAAACAGACTTATGTATCAACACCGTTTCCTGTTAAATTCTAAACGGTTGAGCTTTGAGTCCTAACCTCCTGCTGGCCCTGTTCATGGAGCAGTTTTCCCAGGTTGTACAGGCAGCTGGTGACGGAGCTCTTGTGGGCGTGGGGGTCCTTCAAGTTCTCATCTGGAATGTCGGCACAAGTCAGAAAGGTGCGCTTGGCTTCCTCCAGGTTGCCCTGGTTCATCAGGATGATTCCTGTGTTCAAGTAGGCCGCTGTGAGGAGGAGAGGAAATTAATTATACGGCACAACATGCCAATGCAATTTCAAACCACAGGATTAGAACCTGCTGTCACTCACATACGCCCTGATAGATCTTTGAATACACAGACGAACACTACAATGCGAACAACTAAATACAAGTCATTTCAGATGTTGCTAAACTACAAACTCATGATTCATTCACATATCCAGTTGGGGAAGATGGACATGCAATAATACAGCAAAAGGGAGACAGCACAGAGGTCAAACGCAGATTAAATTACCATAAGAAAAGAAATGAGGCTAAAAGGAGATGAAGCGAAGGACGAAGTGAAGATAACTTATCAAGTTGAAAAAGCAGTCTGGAACCTATCCTGTTCTCTCTCTCATAAAATTGTCCCTCATCTCACATGCAGGCACTCAAGTGTGAGATTGAATCTCATCATTTCACCGTCAAGCTGAAATAGCCTGAATATGGCCCTCCAAATGAGTATGTGGAGAAAGAACATCTTATTCAGCACTCAAATTGGACCATGATGGTGATCCAATAATGGCCCTTGGCTCACATCTAATTAATCAATGAGTGAGAAAATCTAATCGTTTATAACTCTGATCACAACCACTGCCACAAAATGAGACTTTTCTTTAGTTTACTTACATGCCAGTGTTGGCCGACTCCCAATGGCCAGTTTGTAATAATGCAGTGCTTCAGAAAAACGCTCATTCTCCTGCAGCAGCAAGCCACTAAAAGACACAAAAATGTGAGACATTTTAAAAACAGCATTAACTGCATAACTGAGGATTTGTCTTGGTATTTTAAATCTGTGAAGGTTACCCCAAAATTACAGCACGTCAAAGTGATGAGGGCACTGAGAAATAAAACAACAAACTATAGCAGCTTCTGTATCATTTACCCAATATACCTAGGCATAACCCCCAATATAACCGACCATCCATAACATTGAAATTGAACCTCAGTTTCAAAGAATGCCAAAACACCATCAATAGGTTTTTCACTTTTCCCTACGTTGCATTGCCAGCTCCCTGACACCCGTAACTTGAGAGGGAATAGAGAAGTGGGGAGAAAAAAACAGTGTCAGCATGAGAGACACGGGTCTGCTCTGAGGTTTTGGCACCTTTAACACTCTGTGTTCCAGGATTAGAGGCGGCCTTCTGTCCTCCCACAGGCCCCGCAAACCAAGACTTATCAAATCAGCAGCAGAAGCTACAAAGAGCCACCAGGGACACACAAAGTTATTTCCTATTCATCACACTATTGCATCACACGTAGCTCTGACTCTCACTTGCTTCTTTCTTCATGTATTAGATCTATTTTAGCTGTCTTTAAGATCTTTCTGTCTGTCACTCTCTCTTTCAGTATTCTATTTCCCTTTCCCCCTTCTGCCTTTCTTGTTCTGCTACTGCAATCTCAAGTGATGGATGGGAGGAATCAGAACCCGTTCGTGTCAAGACTTTGCAAACAGGAGGAGGGGGAACAGGCGTCTTTAATACTCACAGGTTATACAGCATGTCAGCCATGTTCCCTCGGTGGTGCAGAGCGTTTCTGTATGCCTTCTCTGCCTCCGCCATCTTGACCTGGTTCTTTAGTACGTTCCCCAAGTTTCCCCAGGCTACAGGAGACATGTGTCAGTGAAAAGTTACACAACGTTGGTATTCATTTTTAAAAGAGTGTTATTGCCGTCAATTTGCTGAAATTAAAAAAAATTAAAAAAATTGAATGAATTAGTTAATTAAATAACAAATATTCACAAAAGTTTCCAAAGCAGAGAAGTTCCCCTTCCCCTTCCGCTGTCTCCATCGGAAACTTATGTCGGAAAAAATATGTGTGGTAGTAAACTGCGAGAGACAAATATTTTTTTTAATCCCATTTGAATTGTTCTATGAACTACATATATGATGTTTGTCAATTTAAAAGGTCCCATGGTTGTCATCTTAAAGGGGCGGGACTTTGATACCCATCTCTAATGATAACTGCCGCCCGTCTCTTACCTTTCGCAGGATTCGCAGTAATCCCAGACTTGTAGAGATTCTCCTCGTTGCTCCAGTCCCTGTTTCTTTGAACAGTTCTGAGTCCATTCACCAGCACTAGTCCCGCACAGAGACACAACATCATGGCCTTGCAGCCTCTAGTCCTTAGTCTAACATACAAGTTTCTTGCACCAGCAGCAACCAGTAAACAAAAGCCTATACTGGGGATGTATAGTACCCTCTCTGCAATAACAAAACCTACATAAAAGAACAAGTTTGTGGCTGGGATGAAAGGCAATGAGACAATCCCTAATGAAAATAGTACTAGGTTTTCTGTAGGGGGCAGGGACGTCCGTGGAGGGCAGTGGTGGAGTCCAGCTGACCCGTTAAGGGTGGTCTTTGCTGGCCCCAGGTCTGTGTTATGGTTTGTGTCAGGGGCATGGTAGCCATTCCCATTGGTGATTGATTTCCCATTAGTGACATAGGCTTTCCCATTGGTTTCCTTGGATGTGGAGGTGGGGCCACGGAGGCCAAACAAACTCAGGAGGACAAATCCACCATAAAAGGCAACAGTGTGAAGGTTCCTCCAGTCGGCCAAGGACCTGACCAAGGGCACAGCATCCATGGACCAATCAAAACTGAGCTTGTCGGGGCAGAGCAGCAGCCATGCGTTGGCAACCGGCAGGTGGAGGAACGTGAGTGTTCGAGTGAGAAAATGTGGCGAGTCAGCCGCAGGGTTGTCAGAGTTGGAGAAGTTGGGAGGCTTATTACCCATCCAGTAGAGGCGAGCAGACAGCAGGATCACTCCCCAGGAAGCCAGCACGCCAAGACTCAGCAAAACACTGATGTTCTTTTTCTGAAAGAGAGGAGAGAATAAAAAAGTAATGTTAAAGGAAAACACCTAAATCAACATTTTAGTCCAGAGGAGCTCAGTCAAAGCCGCAATGTTTTGTCTGCATTCCAGAGCACCTGAATTTGTTCTCATTTTGGAAGGCTATTTCAATAACTGTCAAGGTCTTGTTCAGAGCTGAATCAGAGCAACAATGGCTGTATAAATGTACTGGGGGTCACTGTAGACAACAAGTTATTAAGAAGGATGTTCCAGTATTTTTGTATGAGCTTTTAAGGTATGATTTATAAAGCCACCTTTGAAATAAAGAAAAAGCTTGTAAAAGTATTCCTCCACTATCCCCTATAGAAAGAGAAACTGTGTAAAGCAATCTCTGGAATGTTTTTGATAGCTTCCTTGGGCATAAACCACACTCATGTACAATTATACAGTTCTTTGAAACACTAGCATACTTCTTAAAATCTAAATTCATCATAGCCAGAAACAACACAGCTCAGTTTACATGAAAATAGTGAAATATAACATTCATACTGATGAAAGACACATTGGGATTTGGACAGCTGGGCACTGTAATGGGTGTCTCTTTTGGTCAGCAACAATGTGACTATTTACATTAAGAAATAATCATTTTTTAATGGAATATGTCATACTCAAAAGAACATTTTATTGAGGATAACAAGTGAAGAGCCAAGAAATCAGTGTACTTCCACAAAGATGTAAAGTAAAGATTATTACTACAACTTTCCACATATTAGTAAACCACATTCGCCTCATTTGTGACCTGGTTGAGGTCAACTTTAAAGTTCATTCAAAGCATGAGAGGATTTCTCTCTAAGTCCTTCTTTGTTGCCTGTCAGGGTCGCAGTTAGTGTGACTGGTAATCAGCTTAAGACTTATTGTGTTGGTATGTAGATGCTGTTTACATCTCATAAGAGCATTAATTCCGCAGCATGATCACTATTAGGTCCTGTGTCACGCAACACCTTTAAACGAACTGGCACGCGCAACCACTCGTCACTGTGGGCTAAACGGATTGCTGTTAAACTCCTGATGGTTGTATTGATACATACTTGGAAGGAAACATAGAGGACATTTGGTTGGTGACGCTTTGGGAAAAATCACTCTTTGATGCATTAATTAGATTCAAAGCCAGAGACAGGAACAATGTGTTGTGACGCAACAGGGCCAAAATTATAATTAATTTCAGTTGCTTCACAACGGAGGCCACTATAGATGTCCGTAAGTCTGCAGTTTGAGATGCGGTTGCTATGACATGACAAGGTTGTGCGATCACATCCTTGACCTTTGATCAGAGGCTTGTTAAAATTACATTCATTGTTGATGGTTGGGAGGGAAATGTCTTTCATTAAGATTAAACTGAAATGTTATGCAGGCTTATTGACAGAGACAGGCTGCCGCAGTCCTGACTAAAATCATGTTTGTTATTCATGTTCCTAACAGAGTTTACCTAATGGACTAAAAATGACCAAACATCATGAGTGATGGATGGGCAGAGAGATGCTACTCACTTCATAGTTTCTGAGCCCACTTATTCTTTTCAGAGTAATATGAACTGTATTTGAACCTGTCCAGGGGGGGATTACATGTGCGTGTGTGCACATACACAAGTGCATACTTTCATAATTTAATTGCTGTTCTGTTTGGTATGAAAGTGCAGGACAGGAGTATAGTTTACATGCAAGTAGTCTGTAGTTGTATTGGCTTTGATGTCCTCCAATGTCTTCTATAACTCAAAGTGTTGATCCAGTGTAGAGCTACTTTTCTTTTTATCTTCTAATTAAGTTTACTCTACTACAGTAATAATTTACACTCTGTATAATCTGCAATGAATGAATTGCACAATAGGCAGATAATAGCTACACAGAGCACAAAGAACAAGCTTTCATTTGTCTCATTAATATTCTTTTGAGAGAAATATTCCCTCTCTACAATGAGCATGCTTGAGTCAGGTCGTGCCCGCTTTCAGGAACCATGATGGAAAACAACAAGGGAACCATAATAAACCTATGTTAGGATTAGAATAAGAGGTTTAGCATTGACTCCCGTGACCTACTGGCTCCAGTTGATTTCTGCATATCTGAAATGGAAAAGCATGTTTCCTCATGAGACTAGCTGAGGGAGGAAGTGAAGACACAGCTAGTGACAGAAAGCCACTTGTCGATAGTAAGATGGAAAAGGGCCAGTTCAAGGAGTTCAACATTTTGGATGAGCAGTGGAGAAGTAAGAGTGAAAAAAAATTGGATATTGATTTGCATGCTGAAAGGCGGCACACAAAGGATAAGAGAGAGTGCCTCTTACACAAAAAGGGGGGTGTGCTTATTGATGGATAGCCCACATTGCCTATCAAGGGAGGAAACTGTCTGAGAAATCCAATTCTGCTTGGCATCAGAAGATAAGCCAATTGCAGCAAGAGAGTCATTTGTGGTATTTAGGTGAATGAGCTTCCTTTTACCCCTCACTGCCTTGTCTATTTCTAAATCGTTCCTTAACTGACTTCCCGATCGATCACACAACTCACACCTGCAAGCATGCGAGAAAGGAGGCTGGATCTGCTTTAGAATGATGTATGACTATGAATTCACAAACTCAGCAGAAAATAATTGTAGCTTTTCTAGCCAACTTAACACACTAATCCCTTGTGGAATTTTAGAAGCAACACGTTGATGAACCAGGACTGAAGTGAAAGGATTGCTGGTTGTATTTTCCTGTATTGCTTTAAGTCTGGTCTGACCTTCCCTCTCCTCTCAGTACAGTCTTCTGTTTTCGGTTGAAATTAGATCTTCAATAACCCAACTGAATAATTCCCTACTAAACTACACCCTTTAATTGCTGCAAAAAGTTATTTAAGCTCTCTACTGAACTATTGATTTTCCTAACAATTCCAGCTTACATTGTCATGCTATGGTCAAAGGATTATTGGCGTGGCACTATCCTGACTAATACAGCTCTTAAAATGAGCTGGCTTTGGGATTTAGTGGTGATTTAAAACTATAAGATGAATGCCGACATGAATCATAAAATGGGCACCTATAGCTCTAGGTATCTATGAATCTGCTCAGGGAATCAAGTTTGAAAACTACCAAACCTCGAGATAGTTCTTGGACCTCTCTCCTGGTGCACACTCTGACGCCTGGCAGAAGAAGCACAGGTGTAACTAATCACATTAACGATGGCCCTGACACAGTCAAGCTCTCCAGAGCTAATTAAGGTTACAAGTCACACCTGTGCTTGGGCTATTCTGCTTCTACATGTCCTTGTCAGTAAAAACAAAATCTGACAAATTCCATCGCATTTTTTTTACATTTTCTATAAAAAGAAATTAATAAACAAATCATGATAGCAACTTATATCAAACATGATCAGGAGAATTTCTTGGCTTCAACAAGAAAACTTAAGTAAAATTCAGGGATTTTTATATAAAGTTGTCCTGGATTGAAATGCAAATGTAGTTAGCCATAGCTAATCCAAGGGGGTACTTTCTGTATTTACATTCAGGTTTTTTTTCGAATTTAGCTGTTTTCAGCTTTACTGTAACTTAAACCCCAGGGAACATGTTTTAGCTATGATTGATTTGCCTTCATGTGATCTGTGTGTATCCATAGAGGACGGCTGGCATAATCCCCAGCCAACTGTCAAACACAACATTCCGCTTGCGCCAAGCCTTTGAACCTTCCACATATCTCTTACACTTTGGATCCTCATTTGGAAATTCTTTCCTCTACTACTTTTTATTCCACTTTCAGTTTTTTATCCACTTTTTTTCCTGAATCAACCCTTCTCTCATTCTCTCCGTCTCTCTCTTTCCGCACATAAACAGTATTAAGCTCCCAAGCCTTCATCTTTTAACGGTGCCATTCATTATTAGCTCTCGTTTTATTAATCCCAGAAGTGTGTGGTCTGCCTGTTTACACTGTAGCGTGCAGAGTGTTTAAAACATGCCTGAAGAAACAGCGGGATACGGCTGAGTTCATACGCGCACTGTTTAAAGCTGCTGTGGACTGACGCAAGACAGCAGGGGGATCAATCTTCCGGACTTTTCTTGTTAAAGTCATGTCCAATTTAAACCGCTCGTAACTCTTTCCAGCACACTGAGCGGATCGGGCATGGGATTTCTACCACTTATTTACGAAACTTTAATCAAAATGTTGTTATGCTCCCAAATCTATTTTGAAAATGTTAGATTTCTTGTATCTCCAAAATGCTAAACAAAAAAATATCATGCCAACCATAAAGTGTAATTGCCAACTACTTATCAGAACTAACAGATTATTTAAATATTAAAAGGTGTAGTTTTATTTCATTCAAGTTGAGGTGGGAGCTACATCACTCTACTGTGGAGCAATTATTTCCCAGCAACATGAGCATGGAAAGGCCTTCAAAGTTCTGGACACACTTTGTTTGCACAGCACACATCCAGCCGTGCTCATATTTGATGCATTACCAGTGGCATGTTAAATTGGGATGAAAAGTACAATGAGGCATGCATCCAGTTCTTTTTCCAACTCTCGTATGCGTACTGGATTCTGCTGACTTGGCGCAACTCACCCAAGTCATCAGACAGCAGCATTGGCTGGCATTGCGAGGACTGACTTTGATAGAGTGACCTAATTACCCCATTAGTTCTCTCCATGAAAGCCCCGCTGCTGCTGGCAAAGGGAACTGTAATGAGACGGGTCACAGGTTGAAGCCTCGCATGCTGTCCACCAAGACAGCTGATGAAAGCATAGGGCGCCGGTGGTGTTAACTTGACATTTAAAGAGCTTCCTGTTTGAGTAATATAGGGACATCACTGTGAAAGGGGGTTTACGACGTCATGGGGATCCTTGATGATCTTGATCAAATGACATACAGCTTTGTTGGTTTTGTTGTAATTACTAATTTGTGCTATTGAGGATAATTCTCTTAAAATAGCATAGCCAGGTTAAAAAATAAAATGGGCCTCATGCAAGAAGCACTTGTACAAACAGATTAGTGCCATTTACACTTCAAAGTCTTGTGTCTGGATCCACATATGCGCCAATGGCTAGATCACAAATCCGATTTTTTTGTCTTGGTTTCAGTGTTGGCCCCACTCCAGCCCAGAGGGTAGTCACCTGAAGCTGTTTAGCGCCAGAAGAACAATAACTTTACCATTTTAGTTACAACAATTAACCCTTAGCAATAACAGCTAGCTAGCTAACAACTATATGTAGACTACCTCATGGATGAAACACACTTATGGCATATGACAAGTTGAATCAAGCAATTAAAAACAAGTTTGTGCAGTTATAATAGTTTGTGTAAGCTATGTTTAGGATAAGAAATAAGACAATACTCTTGCCGGAAAATCTGACCATGCCCTACTTATGGCATTCCAGTGATATGGCATACCCACGAATGCAGGCTAAATAAAGAGCATACAGCAGAACTTGCAGCAGAAGGCGTCATTTCACAGCCAAATGCTTCTACTTCGAGATAATTGGGACAACATCCCTCAAACCGTCAGCTGGTTATACTGAACTTAATTTGCGATCCTGCAGCGCTCGATGAGGCAAACAGGGAGGAGGAGTCGGCAACACTTTAAGAACACAATAAAATCCCTCTAATGCCCATGTGCCTCAAGTAAAATGAAAATCTAAAAAGTATGGAGGATTATTTGAGGAACTATATTTAACACCTTTTGATTTAGTGCGTTCAACACAGGGTCTAGTCACTGACCTTTTATTATTCAGTCAAGTAAATTGAAATCACCTTTTTAAAGAAATCAATCTTGCCTACCAAATGTTCCACAGTTTACCTCAAGCTTAGCAGAGAGATGTGACCTTCCCTAATATCAACAAAAGCAAACTATTTCCCTGGACCTGTCTAAAGCCTGGAGCCGCATTCATCAACCTGTTTGTTTTAGCCATTGACAAACTGAGTGGAAAGAACAATGTTCTTATGATCCTGGCATGTAAGACTCATTCTGCCCCCTCAATAGGCTGCAGTCCTAACGCCACACCTTTCTTTGTCTCCATCTTCCACTTCCTAACACTCCCTCCGCTCTACCTCGTCTCATTTCAAATCTCATCTCGGTCTGATTAGGGAGTTAATAGGATGAGAAATGGGAGTGCTGGCCAAAGCGAAGCACATCTGTCTCCTGCTCTCTCCACGGCAGCTGATTTACATTTCTTTATTGTTTGTGGCTGCTGTGAGCAGTCAGATAACGTGATGTGGAGGTTTTTCCAATATTTTGATTCCTTGTGGAAGAAATTAGACATTTTTTATTTAAATATACGAAATAGCACATGCTCCATTGTTCTCCACCGAGAATTGTTTTCAACCTCTCCATCTACCATCAAATTCAATAGCTAGTGACAGTGTGCCTCGGTGGCCGAGTGTGATACAGCAGACGCCATGGTGGTCCATTCCCAAAGTGCTTTTAGGGCACAGGAGGTGAGAAAGACCAAGACCAGATAAAGGAAAGGAAGTGAGGGCATAGTTTCCCTCTCCTTCGCTTATTCTCTCTCTGTATCCCTCTCCCTTTTGTGTTCCCATGCGTCCTGAGACGTCTGGCTCATAATCGAGGAAACAATTGCCCCCGTGGCTGGCCCCGGCACATAACGAGCTCCCTGCCAAGATAGCGGTGACCCGGGCAATAGAGGAGGACATTGCCAGAGTGATAAACCAGCCAGATGTGCTGGAGGCGGCGATGGGGTGCTGGGGGATTGGCACCAGGACCTGACAGGCTGGCACAGGGATGTAGGCTAGGGCTATTGTGTCTGGACAGAGAGGCGGAGGCTGCTGATGATCTCCCTGCTCTCCTGCATGATAAATACACAGGAAGATAGGATTTTTCATAATGGCTTCTGACAAGCACTGAGGGTGATGAAATCTTTCAGACCGTAATGCAACAGACTGGAAATAAAGTGGTGCTGGAAATCTCTGAGGTTGGGCTCTGGCTCAACTCTCTGTTTTCACACGGCCAGACAAAGAAATGTGAATGCATGATGATACAATAGAATCCCGACAAATATTACATTTTAGGAGGGTTTGATATTTCTCAGTAAATTTTGATTTTAGTTTTTTTCAATATTTCTTTGTTTTTATGATTTTAAGTTGAGATGGTGTGATCATACACAATGGGATTTAGCAGCTTTAAGAAATGACTGGGTACAATTTGGAAGACAGGTGTTGTTTTGCAGGGTCTTGAAGTTATAAAAGCACACACACACACACACACACACACGCACATGCACGCACGCACGCGCACGCACGCACGTGTGTGTGTGTGTCGCTTGTGCCGATCACCGAGAAGAGAAAACATTATAAGTCCCTCTTTCTCCCCTCTCTGACAGTTGTGGGTTATCAATTTGCCAGAAACTCCTATAGGAAAAGCTGCCCCACAGGTACGGTAAAGCCTGACACACTTGAAGGTAGAACATGTTTTCATTTGGAGGCTGGCTGAGTAAATAAGATTGTCACGCTAAAGTTTGTTCGGCCTGCAGTTTGCGTACACCAGAAAGTTCCACAGGACATTTGTGAAGAGCTATGCAAGGTTACATCACAGACGTTGCTATAAAAATAAGGTATTTATAGATGTTTCCTCAAGAAGAAACAACTATAAAAAGACTCCCATGCACACACACACACACACACCATGGAGAGCCAGACTGTCCTTGCTCAGTAAACCCAAGGGGACTTTTTATTGCACTAGTTATGCATTTTACGAGGGCCATCATGTTGGCTAAGGAGCAGTTTCTCTAATCAAATGTAGAGTGCTTATGAGAGGAGCTCTTCCAGTCAAACACTGATCCCCATAATCAGATGAGTCACTGCGTCAAGGTTGTCCTCCACAGATAACTTGAGTTTGAAGGGGAAAATGGAGTCTTGCAGAAGAAGAATGGTGTGTGTACATTGTTTGTAAAGCTTACTCGACAAGTGGAAAAAAATATTTTACCAGAGTAGGATGTGTTATTGTTTTTCTGCGCATACCTTTCATCACCGAACACAAAACAAATCACCCTGAAAATAGCTTTTCCTGTGCTACTGCTCTTTTTTCCCGCCTTGAAACAAACACACATACTAAGGCTGAGATCCTAATCTAAATTCACTTGCATTCTATTTACTGCAGCAAACTGAAGTTGGTGGCAGCGTTGCAAGGAATTGGAAAACTTCCTCTGTGCATGTAGTTTCTTCCTGTTTAGCAGATGACATATGACAATAGCTTACTTTTTCATTCACCAACTGTGCGGTTCGCATCGGCAAACAGCTTTCCTAATTACACTCCTAATGAAAAGCAAACAGCATGCACACACAAAACTTAATCCACCACACAGGAACCATAACAGCTGGCTGGATGAGGTATGCCTCTGAGGGAGTGAAGAGGAAACTGGTGGAGACGCCAAGAGCCGCCAGGGAACCCGCCGGCCCCCGTGGAATGCGTGGCGTGCATTAATTTACCTTTCCTAGCAGGAGGAGAAGCGTCTGGCGCAACCGGAGTCTCTGGAACACGAAGAGGTCGTACACAACCGACACGGCCAGCACCGTCACGCCCTGCTCCTTCCACAGCATACTGGCTGCTGCACACCACAGGCTGCCCAGCATCCAGCCCCAGCACCAGCCGACCGAGCTGCCGCCACATCGCCCGGTCTGAAAAGTCCCACGTGGCTCCCCGCGAAGTCCACAGTGTCTCACGTAGCAGAGAAGGGACAGCAAAAAGAACAAGGCGGCGCCAACGTCCGCCCTCCCAACCACACCAGCGACCGCTTCGGTGTGAACCGGGTGAGAAGCGAAAAGTAGGCCAGCCAGCAGGCTCCACCGGCCTCCGCCGAGAAGCGGGCGACTGAAGGCCGTGAAGAGGGCGGTGACCAGGCCGTGCAGCACCACGTTCAGCAGGTGGTAGCCCCAGGGCCGCTGGGCGTGCAGGGTGTAGTTGAGGCGGAAGGAGAGGGTGCAGAGGGGACGGTAGGACTTGTGGCTGCCGCTGTGAGTGAGCAGGGTGCCCCAGAAGTCGTCAAACAGGATGTTGGTCCACGGAGTCTCAGGAAGAAGGTCCTGGTTGGTCTTAATGGCTCGGCTAAAGGAGCAGAGAAATAGAATCGTAACCATGAAGTTCATGAAATAATATCTTCCATATGATGCATAATTAATGGCTACATTTTATTTATTTTTTATTTTTTGATCATTTTTGGAGCAGTAAAGCTGTGGGAACTGAAAGTTACTAAAATAAATCTGTGTGGAACAGAAGGTGGGTTTTATGTGATTGATTTTTTCGTATACATATGTATATATATTCTAAACTAAGCATTTTAACATGTAAGTATGAACAAGTCATTTATTTTCCAAAGACTTTTTGTTGGACACACACACATTATGTACAGCACGGCCTCATATGGAATAATATGTTTTCCACATTGCTGATGATCCAGTCATGAGTGGAATTTAATAGACAAATGCAATGAGGATGCCAAATGTAATGAACAGGCTACAGCGTGTGTGTGATTTAATACACAGACGTCTGCATTGTCTGCATCTCTCACACTCACAGCATGTGCATATGTCACAGATGCATTGTGCTCACACACACCCACACACCCACACACACTCAGGTGGTTTCACACCCCCAAGGCTACTGTGGATTCTCATAATTAGGGGATCATTACTGGGGACACAAACTCGTTAGTGTATACTCACAGACTGCAACAAATGAGGTTCACCACATGGAGAGTGATAGATGGCAGCTACAACAACTCAGAGTCAAATGGGAGAATCCCCCACAAGATACAGTATTATAAATACAATAAATAAAAGATACAGCCGGCATAGATATTACACACTGACTGTCAACTTTAAAAATATTTGGATTTGTCATTTGTCAGCTTAATGTAAATCATTTTTTCATGTTCTGTCAGTGAACTGTCTACTGACTTCGAGACACATGATTTCATTAGTTTCTAGCAGGTCACAACATCTGATCTAATTTATATATTTTTGATTATCTTTATACGTTTTTTACCGGCGCCCGGAGCTTAGCATTCACCCGCCGGGTACGCAGAGGGAAGTTGGTTGAAAATCGAACACACAAGCAACCACAACAGGCAAAGTGATTCAGAAAACATTCTGATTGCGGCAATTATAAAATGAAAAAATAACATTGTAAATTATATTTTTCTGAAGAGAGGCAGCGAAAAAAATAGAAATAAATAGGAAGGCTACCTGACAGAACAAAGACAGTGGACTTTTATATGATTAATACACGTTGAATTCATAGTCTTCACAATCAGATTGATAGATGATAATAGTAACTTCATGCAAAAAGGTTAAAGGGTTTCATAAAAACTACACTTTGCCGTAGACAATGCCACCTAACGAGGACCAAGAAGACTCAAGTACTGGACCAACAAAGAACAAAGAACCACTTTCAAATCACCTTCTAGTGAAAGTGAAACTGATTAATTATGAAAGAAACCAATAATACAAGGACAACCACGACACATATTGATTTTTGTACCAGGCAATAATGTATTTGCATGTTGCAACATGAGAACTTAAGGTTATCTGAGAATGAATGTCTTAACATTTGTGTTTCTAAGTTTTGATCACACTAATGGCAATCTTCTTTTCTCAGGGCTTGATTACGATCAGTGTTGTTTCTGTTCTCGTGCATGGCGCACCAGAGAGGGAAAAGACAGCGACAGGGGGCCAGCCGAGGACTTCCTTTGTCTAGAGATTGTAACTTAGTGCTGAGTGCATAAAGAAGAGGGAGGGAGGGATCGAGCTGCCAGCCTGTACCCAGCATGAGAGCAGCAGAGGTAGAGAGGGAAAGACTGACAATGCGAAAAAAAAAAAAAAAAAATCGGATGAATCCGGTGTTAAAGTGAGAATTCCTCAATGTGTTAATCCTAATTTAAATGTAATTTCCTTTAACAGCCTTGTCATCACATGAGCTGGAGTAAATTCCCTCATTTCCCAGGATTGTTCTTCGAAAGTGTGCTTCTCAGGCTCTGAGTTGCAACAAGCCAAAGGGGAACTCTCCCTTGTTTGATATTTCTAAAGACCCAATGCATTACATCATCCAGTTTCTGTAATTCCACAGTGAGCTATTATTCATAAAACGTTTTACAGTCCCAGTACAGTGCGGAGTATGATATGACAACGGGAGGACTCAAGATATAAGAGCAATACACATATATTGAAATGTAAAGATTATCAACATTGAACGTTTTATTAATGCCGTATTTACAATAACGTCCTGAGAGACTACAGCAATCTCACATTACAACACCGACTAAGCCTTAAAAATGCAAATAAAAAGATTTTGACTGCTTACTGAACCAGAATGACTGGCATGTCCACCAAAATCTACAATTGTGGCCATGTTTTCCCCACTTCCCAGTGTCCCCTCAGGCAATAACAGCACGTTATCAAATCCAAACATGGCTAGATTCACCCTCAGCCAGCTCCCTCGCGTCCCCTGGTAGGCCTTGGATCTCAATACTCTCTGGTGATAAATAATTTAAATATTCAAATCAGCGCCAACCACTCATCTCCCTCCCTGTTCTTGCCCAGCACTGGAGGATGAAAAGAAAGTTGTGTGTGTGTGTGTGTGTGTGTGTGTGTGTGTGTGTGTTTTTCATTGTGGCTAAAGAAAGAAATGGCGACATGCAAGGAGTCTGTCTTTGTGTTTGTGAGTGTGTGCACATGTGTGTGTGTGTGTGTGTGTGTGTGTGTGTGTGTGTGTGTGACAGTAGAGCCTGTGCTGACGGCTTCATTGAGGCCCGTCGCTGCAGCGGTGCAGATAGAGTGGTCTCCCGTAGTGATTGCTCTTACAGAGGGGGGTCTTTTGTATTCAGCCACCGTATGTGGGGCAGGCAGGCAGGCTGCAGGGCACTCTATTCACAATCCTCAAAGTACAGGACGGGTTTGGTCTTTTCAATTTTCTTCTTTTTTTTTTTGTGGTGCGCGGGGGGTAAAATCGGGAGGGATTTCAATCAGGGGCTGAAAAGAGACATTTTTTTTTAAGAACCATTTGTAAGAGGGTGAGGTGTTCTTTCACCTGTCCACTGCTTTTAGTGACGAGAAAATTGGCTGTCTTTCAGTGTTTGGGTATGTTTCTTTTCAATATGCAAATGAAGCACTCCACCACCTCCCCAACAGTGATCTCACCACCAGTGATTTGCTTTTTCAAGTGTTGTTGCTGCCTACAGGCACACACTAGGCCTCTTGTTGGAACCTACAGTCCCTAAATATACATCGAACATTCAAAATATAAGGGACCTACTGACATTTTCTCCAACCTGATTGGATGAAGTAAAAGACATTATTCATTATTATAATACATCAGTCCCAAAGGGACTATCTGTATCTTGTTTTTCTTTTCAAGATTATTTCTTGATTTAGAGTGAAATGGAAATGATTGCATCTCCCAAAAATACAGCTAAGGTGGAGCAGAATCTACAAGCAGATATTCCATGTCTTTGTGATATAAAAAGATCTGTCGGGATAATCTTTTAATTAAATATTTACATTTTCTATGCTTAGCACAAGGGAAGAAAGTGCACAGATGTTCCACAATGCCCTCCTTGGTGTAAAATAATGAAAATAGATGAGCATTTATAACCTGTCACATTATTGTTAATCCGATTATCAGAAGGTGTAGGTATGTAAGCGGCTCCTTCTGGTAAGATAGGTGTCTTTAGAATGTCCATACTGAAAATCTTCTTAATATTTAAAGGTGCACAGTGGAGTTTTCCTGCACACAAAGTAATGTTTACATTAAGTATTTCTCACCAAATTGTTTTTTTTTATTGAGATCTAACAAATGTGAGTGCATCTTACTCCTCAAAACATTTGCAAAGTCAATTTCATTCATTAGTTTAACTATTTGTTGTTTGTCAGATTACCACAATTCTCGTGGTAGAAGAAAAGTGAGAAAACAAGAAAGTGCATTGCATCGCCCCCGTTTTGTAAAAAGCTAATTGTGGTGAAAAAAGCCCCGTGGTATCTTTTTGTTTTTAAATTCGATAAATTAAACAAGAGCACAGAGCTATGTGAGTATACAGTACGTCCTTACACAACCGACCACATACAGCCAGAACTATTGAAGCATATGGTAACGTAAGCTATTCTAAACAACTTTTCCCAAACAATATCAATATTTATTATGGAAATTCAATTAGACTGCATTATATAAAACCAAATTGTTTTTGTAATTGCATCTGTGTTAAGTTCAGTTTACAGATTTCTGATAAGTTTATGCACAAACACACATGGCTCTACACTAAAGTAGATTACTCTCTGTGGTCAGCCTCAATAAACCCACATTTAGCTTACATGGTTTTGTATATATTTGTAAATAGAACAGCAATATTAACTGCATTACAAAACACTGCACTTGAGTCCATTTTAAATATTTGGGCTCTTGTCCAGCCTGTCTGTCTGCTGCATGAGCACCGGCCGGCTAATAAACATCTGCAGTATAAACTGCACTCGCTTAACGTAATCAGGTCTGGCTAAATTACAACCTTTAGTAGCAGGGTGCATCCTCCGGCTCCATGACAGCAGTAATGAGATGGATGGGCCAATCATCCTAAAAACAGCGCTGCTAATGGATACTGAGCTGAACATTATTTCAGGATATCATCACCTCTTTGTTTTTTTTCCTTTTAGCATTATGTCTTTCTTTCTAGCCACCAACTACCCCACCTCCATCCATTCTTTGATCTTAATTTCTAGTATATATGAAGTTAATTTAATTTCATCAATCCATTTTACCTCCCTAATTTATTACTGTTACTTTCTTCCTTTCTGCTCCTTTACCCTTTTAACCACTCTGCTCCCCCTTAAGGATGTAACTCATCTGAACAGGTCTGCTGTTGGTACCAAGTTCTTTTCAGTGTCCCTTTTCTATCCGAGATCTAATACATTTCCAACACTTTACTGACCAATTAAGCACACAGACACAGAGCGGCAGACAGTCCTATTCACACAATGCTAATCTTGGGCTGGCGCGCCGCTGAAGTAAACACTTCACTGCACAGGAACACCGATGATTAAGACCCTGGGAGAAGAGAAGTCCTCCGTACTGAAGGGACAACACATCCATATCACAGCAGCACAGAGGGAAACGTGTTGAGCTAGAGCCACTAAAGAGCACTGTGATTACAGAGCTGCCACCTTTTTATAAACCGGTGAAATCTGCCGGGATCACCATGAATGTACAACCATTTTGTTCTTAAATGGTGACGAGTCACAGAAGACTTCTCAGAAACAGAGCTAAAGGGCCATATAACTTAACTGCAACATCCCCATTGTGATTCCAGTAGGAAACCTTTTGCTGCATATCATTATCCCCTTTGTGTTTCCTTTACTGTCCCTATCACTACTGCAAAAATAATAGGATACCAGAAAATCAAGTCAATTTACATTCAACAAACATTCTCTGGTTTCGGCTTTTATAACATGAGGATTTGCTGGTTTTCTGTGTTTTTATATTATTGCAAACTCAATGGTTTTTTATTTGTTTTTTACCGTTGGTCAGACAAAAGAAGACAACTGACGACTTCCGAAAGTCTTTTGAAAACTGTGACTGTTCTTCCTAGTTCTGCTAATCTGTAAAAAAGTATAAATGATGCTTCCAATGACTCATCCTGATTAAGCCAAGAACAAATGATTGATCATTTACTGACATTGATTGTCGACATCAAGGTTTCCTGAGTTCTCAAAACGATTTGCATTGGAAGAGGAGTCGCTCATCGCATCCATCACCAATTATTGATTTCATCATCGTCATTTCGATTCTGTCTTACCAACTCAAGCAGGGAGATAAGGGGCAGTGTATTAAAGAGGGATGGAGAGAGAGAGAGAGAGTGTGTGTGAGTGTGTGTGTGTGTGGGTGGCAGGGTCCAGATCACCTCTGTGTTAATCCAATTCAAACAGGATTAAAAAGTGATCATGGAGTTTCTGAGACATGCACGGGGGTCAAGGGTCAACAAGTAATCTGATTTAAAGGTTGTGCGTATATATGCGCTCAAAGTGCTCACACACCGCACTTAGATTGACACAATATGTAATCTATACCAAGCAGCGTTCTAAATCCAATGGGGTGCCGGAGTTGGAAGGAAAACACTGGTCATGGCTTTGTTCCTAGTGAACGCCACAGCTGGTTGAGGATAAAAAAAATCCCATAAATTTCAGCTTAATGGTCACTGCAGCGGGGAGCGTATTGTACTGCACCGCATGAGGCAAGTGACCACGTGGAGAGCCATCCTCAAAGCATCTACCCATCCATCACAGTGCAAGGTGGAACGATCGTGCGTAAAGTCGTTATGCTGGCCGGCGGGGTCTGAGTGATTCATTCATTGGCTGATAATCAGCTTCCATAATCCTGCCAGTACATGGCCACAGCATGATGGCAGGGGTGATGAAGATGAAAGAGTAAGATGAGCTCTGGAGTTTTTATGATTTTATGTCCTCATCAATATTCCTCCTACCTAGATAAAGATACCGTTCCTGTTTAAACGTTCTTCTCCTCACTACATGGTTATGCTGCAGAGACGGAAAATACACAAAGATGTTATTAAAATGCTTCCGTTTTTTTTTTTTTTTTTTTATCAACTCTTTGTTTCTGATTAGTTTGTATATATGTAGGCTGAAAGGGTCAGGAAGCGAGCATTAAGGGTGTGTTCAAACATCATACGACGCCACTGGAAGAACAATACCTCCACCAGAAGTGGCACCGCAGCTTTCCCACACTGGCACGAATATGGGAGGAGAGGAAAAATGCATAAATGTCCAGATAGCATTCATAAAACTCTGTCATACTGCCAGTGGCCTAGTTGTGAACGATTTATGCTCAACCCTGCAGAGTTTCTTCCTTCTGCGGATGCCGAAAACGAAATTTGACAGATTTTATGCCCTGCTCAGATGAAATTTTTTGTTTCTTTCCATCATTTGAAATGTGTGAACAGTGATAAACTGCTGCTGGATAGTGTTCAACATAGCTGGGCACTGATGGTGTGAAAAAAAGGACTAATCTGGCAAGATTTTCATCTCTTTTTCATATAAACACATATATTACTGAAAATAAACCTGAGACACAGAGGATGCAACTCACTTTGTATTCAAGGCAGTAACCTACATTTTATCTCTCCTGCTCAGTTCACTGGATCTATCTTTTCATTGATTAAAAATAGCCCATCCTGCAGCTCCCAGCATTTTTCCCAAGGGTGCAGAATAACCAGCCAGAAGTTTCTTGAAATGAAAGGCCAGTTAACTTACTTATTTTAACTCTTCATGCAGAAAGTCAAGTCAAAGCACAGCCAACTACACAAAGCAGTCTATTTTAGATGTTGTATTTCTTTCTTTCTAAAACGGCAACGGTTGATATTTGCAGTTATTTGTTGTTGTTGTTCACAGACCCAAGGTAAAATGCAATGTTTCTATTTGATGAAAGACTGAGGATAAGTTTCACTCACATCAATATTTTTCCAAATAAGTAATATAAGTATTCATGAATTTCAATACGCAAAAGAAGACCCTTGTGGTTAGTTACTCCTCATCACTGAAGCCCAGCTGTTTTAGCATCATCATCAAGCCCAACAGTCAACTCATACCTGATTAAGATAAAGTCTCTTCTACATCCTCAGTTGGTCCAAGCAGCCAATCAGGAGAAACAGATTTCTTCCGGGGGCTCCTGGCTTCAAAGAGTCTGAAACAGTCTGAGCTAAGTGTCAGGAAGTTGTCTGTCTCTCTTCTGTCAAGCCAAGGACTTGCTTTCATGTCCCCTATGAAGCCGGTTTCCTGATTAGAAGAACAACTAACTCCAAATAGGCCAGGGTCAACTCACTGTACTTAAACGTGAATAGAATAGACCATTATTTGGAAAATTATTATTGATAAATACATCATATGAATGCCCGTTTTTATGTTTCATAAGTGAGTGTCAAACATTGTCTCACCCACAAGCTCCATTTTCAGTATATTAGTTTGAAATGCATCAGCTGGGAGTCAGTTGGAAGCCAGACCAATCAGTAAATGGAGAGTCGCACAGTGCTGAATTTGTAATGATTGTTGACCCACATCTCTGAACTTCCCTATCTCATTACTGTTTCAAATAGATAGATATTGTGGATCTAGAAATTAGGCATGGTTCAACTTCTGTGAATACTCAAAATTTGTAAACGATTGCCAGAATGGCGTTTTTCCAGTTCTGAAGCAATAACCCAAGGACAGCACATCCATTTGACAAGTTCATCATTTCAGGGACAAACTTCTAGTGATTAAAAGTTATGAACCCAATCATCGAGAGTGCAACTCCCTCATCTATTCTTCAGCAGATTGATTACAGAGTATTTATCTCCATCTAAGTGATTGATTGATTGCTTCCCCATTAGCTGCTTGCACAAAATAGAGGTGATCTAACAACAATGCCACCTCAGCTAAAAAGGAGGCAGAGCCCACCGCAGCGTCCCCTGAGTGATGGTGTCAATAAAAGTCAGTGATGAATCCTCTGCCCGCAGCAGGGGGAAGGCTATGCGAAATCAATGGCTAATAAAACTAACGCTCTCTCCCCAGGGCATGAATACATCAGATGCAGTGAAAGGAAAGACTGGGTTGGGAGTCGAGGGGTCAAAACTCATGCCTCCAAAAAAGCTGCGCAATTAGTTGAGTTTTTACATGATGAACATGAAAACGTAACGTACAACTGCAGATGCACAAGAAGAACAGCAGCTTGTTGAAGCAAGCTTCCCAGCAGACCTGCCCCTAGAGTATTTGTACCATTAAAAAAATACATGTGAATGTAATTGAATTGAAAAACACTTGAGAGGGAGGTTTGGGGAGTGTAAAGCTCACTTCAGTTCAAAAGCAAATTACAGTTTTACACCTCCAAGAACACCCCAAAGACCACCAGGAAGGCCTTTGGAAAAAGGTTCTAATACATTTTTTTTTTCTCCCTTACACATTAAGATAGGAGCTCTCAATGTGAAATTCGTAAGTATTTAAAAAACACCTCACCCAATAAATGTGCCATATGCCTACAGTATGGTACCGTGCCCAACAGCATTCACAGTGAGAAGCACGTTTAAATGAGCCAATATCCAGGAGCACTGGATGCTGAGAGTTTTACAGGGTTTGTAAATTCCTTGGCTCCGCACACATCCAGCTCTTATCAGTGAAACAGTGGCCAATTGTAACACCCTCCATCCATCCCAACGGAGAGATCCAAAACGGAAAACAACCTCCAGCAAGACAACAAATGAGCAGCCAATCAGTCTGTCCAAATTCTGCATCCAGTATAGTCTCGACAGTTGATTACACTGTCTGACAGCGGACGGGTAATTAGGGTGGCCTCCCTGAGTCGCCTGCATCCACAGTGATAAATGTGACGCCTGATTAAAAACGGATCGAGTGCTGTTCTCCGACTGTGCCAAACAATACATAAATCACAGCTGTGTGCAGGCTGATGATATGATTTGAAATGCCAGACAGATGTCACTGCTGCAGATACAACATTGTTGCATCTGCGAGAATTTATGCAAAATTATGCTATTTTGCTGGGATTTTAATTAGCTGCTTTTCACTATCAAACTATAATATGCAGAAATGCTCAACAGGGCTGTTACTTTTCATTCAAAATTACTTAAAAAAACCACCATTTGAATGAGGGGAAAATGTAATATTAAATCTGCAATTAACCGTTTGATTCCTCTCTGAATAAGAGACACTCAATAGTTTACTCTGTTGTGGGATTAAATGGAATCTGTGACTTTTTTTAGTAGTGCGCATACTGGAGTTCTTGAAATTGGAATTTTTAAAGTTACTATATAACCTCTTACATGGCTGTGTCAAAAATCTCTCCCTTGTCGATTTATTCACTGCTCCCTACAAAATGGACACTCAATAGTGAGCAAAACAATTCGGAGACTTACGACACTTCCGTCACATAATTTAGATGAGGTGTCAAGCAAATGCTATGAGAAATTACAACTGTAATTGTAACTGTAATGGGCTCGATAAAATGTCGTAGTTTTTGTTCCATAAAATAATTTTCAAGGGCACAATACTGCATATAAATCAGACACTTGTATAAAATAGATGACAGAAACTAATAGTAAACAATAGTAGTAAATAGGGGGTTATTTAGACACAGCCATAGTTTAGGATGAGGCTACATGCATTTGAATTAATTCAAATGAAAAAAAAACTGTTACTTCTCATTCATTAAAATGAGCCATCTTCCTGTCCAAGTATTCTCCAGAGGTCACTATTACACCTCCAGTGGCATGAGTACTTTACTATCACCAGCATGTGATCATGCATTCATCTCAGCACCAGGTACAACGCCAATTCCCTTTTCCCTTACCTCCTTAATGTATCTTACCTTCTGCTTCTACAATCAATTCCACTGGCCTAGTTCCAGCAAAGCTGCGGGTGTTGGCACAGTGACCTATAAAAACTTGCACCTCCAGCCACCTCCACTCAACATTATGGAAGCCCCACTCCCTCACTTGAATTAAAATGTGGGACTTGGAACACCGAGGACAAATACGTTGCCTGGCATTGATTTTTCTCTCCAGGGAATAGATGCATGTTGATGGGTCCTGAAGAGTCACGGCTCAGAAATCAGCCAATGCTCTCAGCTCACTTTTCACCTTAGTCCAGCTGTATAATTTGCATAAACACATATTCCAATTCACTCACACACTCGCAGAGCACCAGGTGTGGACACACTGCATCAACAATACCCTCCAATACCCTAACCAGGGGGCTGCAGGCACACTATTTACTGGAATCAACAGCATGGCAGACTTTGGCAATGTTTAGCTGGATCTACTGTCCCTTTCCAAAGAAAGAAGTTCCTATTCTCCATTCTGCACCAAAAATCTGTGCACCAAACCCTGAAAACTTGGAAATTGAAGTATTGAACTTTCGTGTACCCCTGACTCTTGTTCTGCTATAAAATAGCACACCGGAATAAATAGTTCACTAAAGAGTACTTTTACTCAAGGCTAATCAAATGTGGACATGAAGAGTCCATTATTCACGTCTGCTCCATGGAGACCAAACGTCTGTTCAAAGTTCTGCGTTCCTTTGAGGAAACTGGATCATTTTTTATCTGCGGTGGAGATTATAATGAGGACAACGTTAATTGCTGATGACAAATCACGAAGCCAGTGGAGGATCTGAGTGTTGCAGCACTGCCAAGGAGGGAGCAGCTGGAGAAACAATGCAGCATTCTGTTTCTGCTCAAAAGCCTTCTGTCTCTGATGAGCAAAAAAAACTTTAATGCTCCACCAGAATTGGTTTGTAATCTGATCAGAATTCTTTTTTTTTTTTTTAAATTCAGCAATTTTTTTAATTTAAAGGATTTGCGTCTTTATGTTGGATGTAAAGAATGGGTATGGGTGCAGAAAACAGTGTCACACGCAGGAGCAGCGAGACTTCACATGCAGCATTTGAAATGGCCAAGTCTGCTGCACTAACAGGCACTGTAGCCAATCCAGAATAGGCCCTCCTTTCTTCTGCCGTGACCAGTTGTCACATTCCAGCATTAGCCAGAGAGAAACTGTAGCTATAGAGGGGTACCACAGGGGCCAACCCAAACCAAATCTGTCTTCTTTTCAAGGATCTGTGCTAATTATCTAAGATCTTTTCACATTCTGATCTGTGATCTGTTGAACACGGCTGGTACAACGAAACCATTTGCCTGAACTCGACTCTCACATTGGAACCAATGAAGTCAAACCTCATCCATTTGACCCTAAACTTAGGACAAAGCAAAAGTTGGCTAAAGTGGTTTATAGGTACTTTAAGTCAAGTCACGTTTTCACTTAGCTCTGAAACACCTTAACAATACAATAACTCTATCTATATCCAAAGGCTAGCGCAAATAAGTATAGCATATGAATTATGAGACAAACAGAATCCAGTGCATTAATTAAATACGTCAGATGCAATTCCCTGCAGGAGGTTTAATATATTCCAAGTTTGTCAAACTATCAGCAGGGGTTCCAAAATATGTGGCTTTATTTCAAATGCTGCAGGAAACTCCATTATGAAACCATAAAACGCATGGTGTAACATCATAAAACTACCATATTCCCCTCTGAGATGGACTGGAGGGACATGCAGACATGATGTCATCCTACAACGTCATAATATTTGTATTGCAGACTGGGTTACAAAGGATTGTAGCCAAGCCTTTTGTTATTCAATATATAATTTACAGCTGTCCAGAGCACCGATGAAAGGAACACTTCCACAACATTTCCATAGTTTACAAAGTACTGACATGGGTTAGCCAGCTACTTGTGGTGGCTTAAAAAAATTAGCGTACAGTCGTGAGAGTGGTGTTAATCTACTCATCTAACTCATGGGAAGAAACAGAATAAGAGTATCTCCGAAAATGTCACACTTTTCCTGTAACTTCGCTATAACTGTAAAACAAGAACAGATGAGGCCATCTCTCCAGAAAATAAAAGATAGCATGCATTAACATGTCTTTGTGGGTGAGGGACCAGGATGGGTCATTCCACTTTACAGACATACTGTATATCTATCCTGTCTGCAACAGGGATGTCACATGGTTTGTTTCTTGTGCTGATAACGCTATCAGTGAGTAGATGCTGCTGGTCAAAGCAGTAAAAAAACAGGGAGGGCACAGAGTGTAGAATAAATTGCCTTTGTCAGCCGCCTTGGTAATGGATTGACTGGATGTGGTATCACGGTAATGAGCGAGCCTTGGGAGGAAAATGTCTGTGTGGATTTTTTGATGAAATGCACCCAGCGAGGTGGATGAGATGGCATCATCACACTCAGTGGTGACCTCTAATCCGTCTGCTCGCCATGTCTACAGAGCAGAGATACCAATCTACAACAGGACAGTGCTTTTGGATGTTACCTTAGGATACTGAATTTCTTTAAAATGGGGGTCAACCAATCAAAGTATTGACCATCCAAGCTCTCTGTTGCGTGTTCCTAAACAAAATGAAAATGAAAATGAAAATGCACCACAGAGCTCATATAAACCGGCCAGGTTTTTATCGAAAGCAAAACATGCATAATTCAGTGACCTTCAGTACAGTCCACCAGATTAAAAGATGAGAGTGATAAATTGAAAGGGTAAATTGTGAAGTGATGTGGTAGCCAAAATATATCAAAAATAAATTCTCATCTCAGTTCAACTTGAAAGCATTGTAAACATACAGCCTCTCCCATAGCCATTGATCCATGAATATCAGAATGATGGTAGGAAACAAATTACATTCAGTAGAAAGATAAATACGGTGGCTGGTTTATCTCGGGCTGACTGAGGCAGAAAAACAGCCATTATTAAATGCAGATTTCTCCCATTTATCAAGGCCGACTTCAACTGTGGGTTGCCTACAGTCAGGACCGTCATGTTTACTTAAACAGCAATTCACCTTATCTCCAGAAATCCCAGAGTACCTGAAAAACCAGCTACTGAGACCAACTGTGCAGAAATGAGGAGTTCAATTCCCCTCCGTCAGATGGGTGAGCAGACAATTGAGCAATGCTTAAATGGGCAGGCCAACAGAATGGGAAGATTGGCTTAAATGTTTCCTGTCCCTGCCTAGATAATGAAGGAGGATACTTAACTTGAATGATGGCGTGCTTTATGGTTCTAAACACAGAATAATTGGCTTGCGACAGAGCCAAACCTGAGTGCACTGGTGTGTTTCCATTAGGCTGAAAATGGTGTACCACAAAACCAAAATCTGTGGCCATATGGTGATGCAGGAAGCTTAAATTCCAACTGTGAACAGCTGAGCATCAAGCCATGCTGATTTCCTGTTTTTGAACAAACCATTATTTCAACCACAGTCACCAATTCCTTCTATTTCCAACTATCTATAATAATCACTATCATCTCTTTCCATATACAACATGTATCATTACTCCTCTAAATAGCCCTCTACTGTGCGTGCCACAATGAGAGAACCTCTTAACGGCACAGCTGCATTGAAACCTCTACACTTCCTCTATCTGCATTATCTAGCTATCATTATAACTAACTATCATTGTTCTGCACTTCCAGGCGCTCATCAGGAGGAAACAGAAAAATGATATCTACCTCCACAGATAAAATTATGTGGATTGAATATGAACATCCCTTCTAAACATGTATAAACCCAATGACTGTGAAGAGAATGACAAAGAATTTGTTTTACAGTAATTTGAAACTTTCTGAGACATTTTATACATGTGTATAAATGAAAATGCTTTCCTAAATTTAGATATAAATTACAGCATATCCATCTAAAATCCCTTACAACACGTTCATGACCTCCGACAGTTTTCCATTTCGGCAAATGTCTTTAGAACGTCTCCAATGTCATGCTACAAAGACATTGAAGGCAAACAAATACCAACTGTAGCTCACTGAGGCGACAGAGCTTCCTGTATAATCACTTCACTCCCCCTACATCCCAATACCAAACACTATAACTGTGCCCTTGAGTAAAGGTAGCAGGGCTGTTATCTGATCTCTCCTGAATCTTAAATCCCTCAAGCCCTCACACCAACTCTCTTTCTCCCCCCCTCTCAGGTTTTTATGAGGTGAGAAGCACAAGCCGATTTTCCCCCACACACCGTTGGCCCCGTTCTGACCCAGAAACTCTTATGCATATTAGTATATTTTACAAGACTTTGCTAGAGTGGCCATGCGTGGAAATGGATAGTGTGTGCAGTGCTCAGCTAGGGTTCAGTGCCATGGTTTCCAAGCTAATGAATCTTTATTAGTTGTGTGAAGCTACTGGTACTTATATTATAATCAATGCAAATCACAGTGGTCAGTATACCATGCTGACCAGATGAATGGAAGTTTCATCATAGCTTACAATTTCTACCTCATCATAAGTATTGGTAAAACAAAATGTGTTGTTTCTTACTTTATTTTGAGTATCTACATTGGAGTTTTTTTGAGAAACTGAGTACGGTAAGGCTTAGTAAGGTCAAAGAACTGTAAGATAGTTTTGCTTTAACTCTGTCAGAAGGTAACACAATCTCTCTACCAGCATCTCTAAAGCTAACAAATTAACATATTATACAAAATAATGATTGGAATGGGACAAAAGCTTTCAATTAGTTGTAATAAACTAAAAGAACATTTGGTTTGGACAGTCATTAGTTATAACTCTCTGCGCGTCGAGCTGAGCTTACCGAACTCAGTCTCTCATACTACAACTATACTACTGGGACGAGAGGAAGGGCCGATTTATTGGAATATAGACTTTCCACCAACTTGTTGTTGGTAGCCAATATTACCACAGCCCGCCCAATTAAATCCAAACTAACCCAATTGGGCAGAAGACCACCCAATCTGGCAACACTGGCTCCATCACCCTGATCATTAACACCATTAACTACTGACAGCTTCACCAGCACCAGGGAAAGAAAAACACAAACCCCTCCACATGCACAAACAGACCTCTTCAGATTCTGAGGAACTGGCTGATGAAAGTTTGACCTCACTTCCAGAGTGCTTTTTACAGTCAGAGCTGATACGAGCTGTAGTGAAATATGAGCGCATAGTCAAGTGCTGCGGAAAAAAAACACCTTTGATTTTCTGTTCTGACAGCTGTTCTGGGCTGCAGACAAAAAAAACTCCCCAGTCACTGACATATGATACTCAATGGCTATTGATTACATAAAGTAGAAATGCTAACTACTTGTGATTCGTGTGATCCCCAGCTTGGGTTTGGTTTTGTATTACGCCACAACTGCTGAAAGTTGCTTTAGAAGTCCACCTTGTAGTTTAAGAGAGAAAGTGGATGATAACCTCTAAGTGTAATCTAACGCCACAAAAAGGAGCTTTGCTTACAAAGTGAGTTTAGTGCACTCAGTGGAAATTCAAGCCCATGCTGCTGAGCAGTTATGAAGGCTCTCAATTAGCATGCGGTTGGCCAGATAAGAAACTTGTGAGATTATGTTTTCACCCCGTTATCTACGGTTTGTGGTTGCCATACTCCCAAATCTTGCGTGACAAATCTACGGCTTTGACATATATCTTGCATGGTGCTGGCAAACTTGTACGCCCTGATGTCCATGGATACCAGTGTTTTGGGATCCACATATGGTGTGTATACAGGGAGGGTCGTGGGACTGAGGTTTGGTGGTCGTGTCTTGGCAGATAGGCAGGTCGACTGCGGCCTGCAAAGCATACGGGGCAGCCAAGGGTTAGCAGCAGCCTCAACCAGCATCGTGCATCGCTGGGACCCAATTGGTGGAGGGACAACCTAAAAATAAACAAAGCCATCTCTTCTAGTAGTGGTTCAAGAGGCAAAGGTGGTCTCAAGTATTGTAATTACTGGCTCTACAAAAATGTTTTAACTAATGTTATTAACAATTAAGAAAATACAAAATTACTCAAAGTAACCTTAGGCAGCAGCTACTTCAAACTCTTGACCCTTAGCTGGCTAGTACTAGTATGAACAGACTGTTTAAAAAATGGCAGTAGTTTATGAAGACAATAGCTTTCATAAAAGTTTCTGATAAAAATAATTCTGCCTTATGCGTGCCTTAATACCCTTTCATTATTAAGGACAAGCCATGCAAGCTCTTCTGTTTGCCAGAAGAATGCTTTCCTGCCCCTTTAAGGATTGTAAAAGCTGGAGCACATCCCAAGAAGATAGGCTTTAATATTTCATCCTCTGTCTTCAGCACATGTACTGCCTTTTCTTTGCTTTAACGTTGAACCGGACACCATCATAAACCCAAAGAAAAATTATAATTCACCCCCTTCAACAGAACTGGGTTTGTGCCTTCAATTGTGGCTTTAAAGCAGTTTTAAAGCTACAACATCTGCAGAGTTGACCACTAAGTGCTGTCGTGACTTAAATCTGCTTGTAATCAGAATGAGACTCTTTGCTCCCGCCTTACTTTTGTTTGACTAATAGTTCGATCCCTCAAATACCAATTCTGAGGAGGCGACAGACTCATGGCCAATGAGTAAAAACATGTTAATGCTCAAATACATTGGGATAGTTTATAAGATGGTAACATCTAGTTTTTTCACCAACAAACCACACTTTTTATGAGGTTTGCCTTTTTCTCCTCGCAAACACATAATTATTTATGAACGCAAATCTGGTTAAGAGCCTTTAAAACCTTCTCAAATTACCTTTCATAAACCCTTTTCATCAGTTTCACTCACCATATTGTTCATTTTGATTCTCTACTCCTCTTAAGGTGGTGATACTCATCTCTAAAATGCTTACAGTGAAAATTCCTCCTGACATACACACTTTTTCACCTCAACTGCATTACTTCATGCACACAGTCAAAGAAAGAGATTTCCCTCGCTCATTTCATTAGCCTAATGCTTCCCTCAATATTTATCTGCTCCGAGCACATACTGTAACTTAAACAGCCTCAACACAACTAGGGCACGTGTTTTAGATTGTTATTTCACTAGAGGCATAAAGATTTCTGGCAACATTAACGACAGCAAGTGGGCCGAAACCCATCACAGAGAGCCTTTGGAGCGCCAACCCATAAGAGATAACAATTATGAGCAGTTATGGAAAACAGAGATGATTCAGGTTCTTTTGATGGAACATAATCAAAGACATGCATGAAACATACCAACTGTTTGATGGGCCAACAAAGTTAAATTTACAACCCTATTACGAAACATACACTTAGGTCTAGATTATGGGATTTAGAGAAACATGACTGTATCTTTATGTTTCAAAGGGAAGGTTCATTCCAAGATCAAAAATACATATTTTCCTCTTTTCTGTAGTGCTATTTATCAATCTAGATTGTTTCATTGTGAGTTGCCCAGTTATGGAGATATCCCCGTTTCTCTAATATAATGAGACTATATGGCACCTGGTTTATGTGGCACCAGGCTTAATTATTAAGTGATGTAATGACTTTTTCAATAAGCAATATTATTACAACACTGCTCATAGTACAATATGTCTAAATTGCAGCCTACAATAAATCTAAAGCAGCCAGTAGCAAAGACACAACAGAAACACTGTCATGAAAACTGAATTTACTGCTTCTCTTATCTCAGTTGACACAAGCACATGGACATTCCTGACACAACAATGCGTATTAACTGAACACAAGTCCACGTAGGTGCTACATATAAATTCATACTTGGGACAAGTGGCATTTGAAGGACAAAAAGAAGGAAGGAGTTCTTTAAATATGGAAAAGATCTCAGTGAAACACTCCAAAGAGCATACAACAAAAACAAGGAAAGGGGATCCCGGGGTTAATGATAAATGTGTGCACCATTAACATACGTAGAGGCAAATCACTCGCACTTCAACTCAAAGCAAAGCTAAAATGAAAGGGCACTTCTTAAAGACAATCCCATATTGATGCATTTATCGTTTAACCTCAGAAACCAGAATAGAAAAGTAACAGATGTTGCAACCGACAAACTCCCGACTGTCTTCATTGTGGCGCTTCTGTCAAGTCACTGCTCTGCGTCACCTCTGTGTTATTTATGTGGCATATTTACTTGTTTAAAACCTTGCATGGGACGAGCATTTTCTCTTTTAACGGTGAGGGTATTTCATATCGAGAATGAAACTGAAACTATAATGGCCAGTCAGTGAAATACAAACTCCTCCGAACCCGGCTCCTTGCCCAGAGATTATTTTGCTCTTTGGAAACAAAAAGGTTTTCTCTTTAATCCCCCGAGGGACCATAATGCATTTCTTGCGGAGAGGGACTGTGACGTGATTGGGGTCACAGACCTTTTGGGATACGCGACTCTGAATGCGGAAAGCCACTTAGGATGCATTTCATTTCACAACGTCGCCTCTGTTATCTCTTGTCCTTGCTTCACTCTCATTGTCTGCCGAATAAAATCCAAGTCTTCCTGGTAAAGACATCCATTACTGGGTCGATTTGTCCAAAAGGTGTTATTAAAAACGTATCATTGAAATGTCGGCATCATGCGAAGCCTCGTTTGTTAACCTGTCAAAAGCCCAGATGATGAGTATTCAAAAGAGAGCCCAGAGGTTACGGTAAACAATTTTTCCAATCAATGACCACAACTCTCAAACAATCAATCTAACAAGCCTGTACATACATTAACACATCATCACTGTGAATGGCTGGTTTAAAAAAAAAAATCACAAAGTCTGACTTTACATTTGGCTAAAGACGAGAAACTGTAAACCAGCAGATCCTGTCTTGGTTATTTCCCAAATCAAAAATGTGCCTGGCTCAAGTCCTCTTCCAGCCCCCGTAAAACTTAGTCATTTCACACGCAGAGGCTTTTCATTGGGAATACTAAGAGCACTCGGCTGCGCCCTGAGCAGTGCCCAGGAAAAACACTTGACGTGATTGAAAAAGCAGAGCCCGGCCAGAACATCCCCACCAGCTGGAGTGCCTCGAACTATCTGCTCCGCCATCTCGTCTTCGATGTTAAGAACTGCATGTGACATGTGACGAGAATTTGATTTACAGGGTGAAAGGTCAGATAAGACCGTCTCCGCTCACAACAAGGCAGCTTAAACAGACAAACGTCGAGGAACAAATTTGTCTACAACAGAGACAGTCTTTTTAGACAACTCCAGGTCAGAATTAGAGGCGCAACGCTCCTCTACCTCAATCCTTCTCTCGCCTTAACCTTTTGCTCATAACTCTCCTCTAATCCCCGGGGGAAGAGACCGGGAGTGCGCGGCTCTTGACCCTGAGAGAGGACGGCATTTGATGAACGACCACGGAAGGTCAGACCTCTGATTGGTATTCAACCTCCTCCATCTGAGACCGCTGAACCAAAACGCCAGAGTGTGTCCCCAAGAGCGTAAATTACCCCGGTGACATTGATAGATACACAGCATTGGCGGATACTGAACTTTCACTGAGGGGATGGAGTGCGAGCGTAGGCTGAAGCGGGCAGGGCTTCAGCCGCGGGTGATCTGTCACAGGGGGGCTCTTTGACAACCTCGTGGTGTCACGGTCACATGTACAGACGAGGCTGATGGATGAAGAACCCCCGCCGGGCGCTTTACGGGGATACTTGGCGAGGCGATGGAACTGGAGATAGCGTACGGAGCTCATTTCTTCCACCACCAACCCCATGTCTCTCCACTACGTCTTTTCCTCCTTCATCTCCACACACACTCTGTCTTATAACACACACAGGGGTCAACGATGGTGCTGAAAAGTAAAGTGGGGGACCTTTGACCTTTCAGGGGTGTCTGGAGATGCTTACCAGACAGCAACCGCTGACGGAGCTGTGGCCGAATAAGGGAGGCACCCTGTACGCCGTTCATTCTTTTAATCCACAGAGAAATCTGCTACATACCTGGCATATCAGTAGTTCATCTGGTGATTTAATGCTTGATAATGGAAGACTAATTAATATGAGTTTGGACAGAACCATTGCAGGAGCCAAAATCCCTTATGCCCATAAAGAGTATTTCAGAGTCAATGAAGAACTACCTGTCCAGTTAGTCTTTTAAAAAGGGGACCAGCTGTGGTGCTGAACTTTTACATGAAGGGCGATTACTCTCAAGCACAGATGTATGGCAAGCACACTCACCTAGCAAAAATGTGACTGCATATTTTATCTCTTTTTGTGGATGTGAAACACAACAGGCTTGGAATACGGTTCAGTCATGATTTATAGAGTAGTCTCGATCAGTGGGTTATTCTTGTTTGGCTCAGTGACACCTCATCACAGGTAAACCCTCAGTGTAGACATTGATCAAATCTAGGAATAAACATTATTTGCCGTGAGAAACGATTAGTTGTAGGACAGAAAAAAGAAAATAGCTACTCGCGTAATGATTGATTAATCACATGCACTGCTTTTCTCTGTTTTATATCATTGTAAACTGAATGGATTTGGACTGTTGGTCGGACAAAACAATACATTTCAACGCCGTAGACACAAATGGGTGGACATGTTTACTGTTTTCTGACAGACTATAATAGACTCAGGGGTAAAATAATCACCAATAATTGTATGTTTTTGTCTTATGTCATCTTGTGACCCTCCTCAGATTTGTTTTGGGAGTCAACATCCATGTTGGGAACCCCCGGTCTATATAAATCTTCCTGGTGTATATTCACATGAATAGATGTGACCAACTAAACGGTATTATTTTAAAAGACATAGAAACTTCTCTGAAACAGTTTTTTTTGTCTGTGAAACTTTTCACTTTTTCTCCTTCCTCTCTATACATCACTCTCCATCAGGGCAGCACAGGCTTTTCTTCCCCCAGAACGCCCCTCCACAGCACGATAGTGTTGACATGTTTATTCAGCTGTTTGCAAAATGAAACTCCCGGTTCAAATTAGCTGCAACTCCCCAGGGAGCCGGGCGTAGTTACAACAGGCACCAGTGCTTCATCAACACAAAGAAGAGCATATGATGAACCACTTCATGAGAGCAGCACGCGACGGGACCGAGGCGGCTGCCAGCTCACAACGTGTTCAACTTACTGTGTTGTGCTGTCTAGTTACAGTGGACCTGTGTGTGTGTGTGTGTGTGTGTGTGTGTGTGTGTGTGTGTGTGTGTGTGTGTGCGCGTGTGTGTGTGATGTGCGCTCTCTTTATCAGGCATATTTCTAAAAAAAAATATAGAAAAATAATGTATACAATAATAATAGTAACGTATGTTACATGGGCAACATTAAGGCCAAGAGATTTAAGGCGATTCAACGCAATTAGGAGCAACAAAGCAACGTGAACTCAATGAGCGGCGGTCCAAGTTCTGTTTGAGGGGCATTGGGCTCCAGCACGTTCCCCTTCCGTCCCCCTGCCTGGCTTTGTGCCTCTCACTACAGCCGGAGAACATAAGCAGTGATTCATTACAGGCTACGGACAAAAGCACATGCAAACATGCGGGGCAGGCGCAGCGACCAGTTCCCCTCCTCCTCCCCTCTCCTCCTCCCCCCTCCTCCTCCTCCGCTACCGTGCGGAGGTAACAGGAGGAGATGACAGGTGGAGGAGCGGGTGGTGATGATGCTCACTGCGCTCCGCTCCGCGGGAGAAACCTACCTGTCATCGTAGCAGAAATCTGCGTCCAGCGTGTTCAGATAGAGACCCACTGCCACGGCGGTGCACACCAGCTCCGTGATCATCTCTCAAAGCCAAAGTGGGAGAGGAGCTGGGATGGAAATGACTGGAATCAGGTCTCTCTCTCTCTCTCTCTCCCCCCCACCCCCCACACACCTTCCTGCCTCCCACCCTCCGTCCGTCTCTCAAGTATCTCTCTGTGTTATTGTGCTCTCAATTCAGCCGCTCGGCAGCGCGGCGCTCCAGACAAACGCAGGGCATTTCCCCGTGACATGCAAAGTGTGTCAAAGTTAGCCATATTCCCTGTGACCCATAGTGGTGGGAGACGGGTCAGCGGGGCCGGGAGGTGACGCTAGAGCCGGGTGCGCATTTCTGTGCTGCGGTGTCCTCAGTGTGCGCATCTCTCCGCCTTGGCACTGGAGAGAGTAGAGCGGGGAGACGCATGTGGTTTTCAGGGAGGCTGAGCATGCGCAGTGGGAGCTGCACTGGAGGAAAAAAAAAAGAGAAAAAAAAGGTGGTGCCTGAAATAAGTAATTGTGTTTTTGTGCATCACTGGTGAACTAGAATAATGATGAATCCTGTAAAGGAAGTCAGGAATGTGAATCTATATCAGAAGTCCAGCGTTGTATGTGTATTTAATTTAGTGTTACTCAATAGACAAAATGGCACCTTTTAGGGTTTATTATTTTTTAAACTGGGCCATATGACAAAAAATACATTGGCATGAACACAATAGTCACGTTATCAACCTTGACTTTAAGTTTTGAATTGTTATCATTTGCACATTTTAAAATAAAAAAATGACTTAAACACAAATTTAAAGTAAAAAAACTAAACCTGAACCACTACCAAAACTGAGATAATATAAAATGATATCATGATAATGTTCAATATATATATATATATATATATATATATATATATATTATGACACTAAAAATCTATAAAACATATATTTTTTTATGTTTTGCAGGACTTGTAGGATGCAATGTTGACCTAATTAATCCCATGTCAGACCTCTATCTTGATCTAGTAAAATAAAGATTACATGTTTGTCCTGTTGAGAAATAAACTGGAATATTTCCCATTCTGAATTGTGACTTTGGAAAACATTGAAAGGAAGCTGATGAGGGGGGGGGGCAAATCAGACAACACATGTAATGCTGTGGTGTCCTGCTAAACAGCTGAGATGGGGCTGCTGCCATATTCATCACATTATCTAATTCGAACCCCAAATGAAAAATATTGATTAATTTGCTATACACCAACCCCCCAGCCTCCCTATGGAGAGGCTAAACTGGGATAGTGGGTGTGATCGATGAACTGTTGTACCTCACCCTATGGTGAGAATGCATCTGGGCGTCAGTTTGGAAGCATGCAGTCTGGTCCCGCTGACTACCAGCTGGACCAACGCCTGGCCCCTCGGTCAGGGCTCCGAGCAAAGAAATCCAGTGCAGAGCAGCGGAGAGAGGAAAACAGATGGCTGGAGAGGGGCTTGTGGAGCACAAGGGCATCGGCCGGTGATGGGTGAGACAGTGACGGGGCGAAAGCAGTCATTTGTAACAGTGGCCCCCAGAGACCCAGATTCTGAAAAGGACTTGACCTTGACCTCATGGAACCTGTTGGACGGGCCTCTGTGTTTTTGTACCTGAGACGTATGTTCTTCTATAGCATTCATCGGTGTCCAGCTGGAACCAATGAGAGCCTTTGTTTGGGTTGTTGGAAGTGACTCAGTCCGTTCGTCACGCCACAACCTTGTGACACGGCCTTCTTTTGGTTGGTTTTTGTCGGATTAGCGGAGTTGCGCACCAACATTGTCACAACACAAACCCCAAACAAACCCACAGGCAAAAAAAACAAAAGCAAGATGCACGCTGCGACTTTACCCTGCCCCATGGGGGACAAGGGGTGCTGCGTCTTGCAGTCGGCACAAGTGATTAAGGGATTAGCTCAGGAAACGAGGGAAACATGCTCCTGTAGAGAATATAAACAGACCCGGGGCAAAACAAACACATTACAGGAGAAGAAGTGTTTACTCCGTCTGACTGATTACCTGCGATGTCCTCTACGTGGAGCGGCGTCAGGAATATATATTGCCTGCTCTTTTGAGGCGTAAACAGGCAACATTCTTGAATAAAGCATCCTTTTTTGGTTTCAGGTGACTGAAGGGGCAGTTGAGAGCTCTGGTAAATCATTGGGGGTATTTACATTTATTGATGAATGTCGTTTTCTTCTTTCTCCTCCTTTTTTTTTTTCATCTATTATAGGAAGTGACAGTCCTTTCCTGTTGAAGATTTAAAAGCATGTGGGTTTTCTCATTAAAGCCTCATTTTGTTTTGCTCATCAACAAAGCAAATGTTTGCATATTTGACTTGACATGTGATGAAACTAATCTTTGTTGAGGCTGTCAGCACGGGCCTACATGCTTTGAATGAATAAATTGCACGCCCTCCCCCAACATTTTGGCAAAAACGTTTATTGTTAGATGAGAAGATTAAAATCATTGTCATGCCGGGAAGCTTACTTTAGCATAAAGAAACAGGGGAAACAGTTCCTCTAAAGCTCAATATATGACCCATTATATATATTTTGTGTCATTTAATCATCTGGTTAGTTCAGTAATTCTTGTCTTTGTTTCACACTTTTTAAACAATGTTATATTCAGAGCTATTGAGAGTACATGAAAAGTTTATTTTTTATCTTTTAGAGGTTGAAAAGGTTATACGATATTTTAAATGATATTCTTGTTTTTCATCACAAGCTCCGTTTTATTCATGATTTTGTTAATTTAGCAAAATCAAGCTGCCAGCCAGGAACCTGACATACAAGAACAAAGACAGAGGCGCAACAATGTACCAAAAAATATTCATATACAAAAATACAACAGAGATATGTAAAAAGTACAACTATAATACGGTCGACTTTTTCATAAGTATGCTTGTAAAGGAATAAAAAATCTCTAAACAAAATATTTTGGTTAACAGATATAAATTATATAGTGGCAGCACATTTAACTGATTGTCTCAGCTTGGTTCTACATGATTTAATACAAACATATGAATAAAGTTACGTTACTATAAACAAAAGACGCACAGTGTATTCACCAGTGGATAGTCAGACTCCAGAGGGTTTCTGTACATTGGCTATTTTGTTACCTTCCAATAGAGCTGTTTCCCCGTTTCCAGTGTTTATGCTAAGCTAAGCTAATAAGCTGCCGGCTGCAGCTTCATATTTAACGCACACACGAGTGGTATGAAACTTTTGATACATCTCTTGTCAGGAAAGCATACTTCCCAAAATGTCAAATTATTCCCATAAGCACCGTGCAATGGTTATTATACAGAATTGCACCACATGATTTTATGTGATACACGACAATGCTCATTTTAGGTTACCACATGCAATTCAAGAGACAAAACTAATCAACGGGACAGTCTCGAACAACAAATTGTATTTCCATCAACCCTGTTATTAAGAGATTTCCTCTCCCCTTTAAGCTTTACGGAGCGAGTAATGGTAATTACACCGTGCTATCTACTCCGGAAAAACTGCTACTTCACCCCAGCAGATAAACATCACGCAGGAAACAGACAATCACAGCTGGAAAGACCGAGCCTGGGCCCTGCCCTCACAGAAATAGCACTTGCATGGTATTAATGTCAACATTGAAGCCCGCCGACCTAAAATCAGGAGACATCACGCATCAAATCAAATCCACCCTGGTTTGTGGCACAGCCTGAGTCACCTCCTCGCTCCGCTCCGGAAGATCACAAATATAACTGTGTGGAATAAGAGGGGTGGGCTCGACGGTTGTTTGGGTTTGGCGCTGAATTAAGAAGGATACTTAGTTTTATTGTAAGTTTACTGTCACACTCCACTGAAGATGGAGTCTACAATGGTTTGAATCTCAGTTAAAAGGGTCAGTGGATTGTATTGTTTTAGAAAAGACAGACTGTGAAAAGGAAATAAAACAAAAAGAAATCAAATAAAACCCCATATAACCATAAAAAGCAGCAGCTCATATGTCATTTCCTATTATCATGTGTGCAATAAATTTGATGTGTTTTGGAGTCTGAAGCTGCGTCATCGAGGGGGAATAAAAGGGGAGGGATGCTCAACCTGACTGGTTAAATTAGAGGCTTTTATATTGATACTATGCGTTCAGTGATACTATAAATCCAATTCATACAGCTCAAAGCATTTTCTTACCTCAGGAAAGTATTTAAACCCATTGACAATTACTCTACATGACAGGAAAAAAAATCATTTTAGAAATTCTTAATCGTTGTGGTGCTCCACTTTAGTTTCTTTCTGTCACATCCATTAAACAATGCAGTTTGTGCTAACATGATGTAAATTCTACAGGGAATGTATTTTACAGTATTTACTGTAATCTCAGTAGCCCTTAAATCACAGCTCACTGAAGATATTTACAGATTCTGGATGTATATTCTTCAAACAAGTCATTAGATTTTAGTAAAATACAATCAAAGCAAGTTTTAGTCATGTAAATCATAGCTCTGGAATGGGAGTACTACTTTCTACAAGCCACATTTAACAGTCTTTCTATTTTTTTCTGATTGTTTCCTGTGACTTGGCAGATGTTTTATATTTATCTAATTTGATATTTATTTGCATAACATGGGCAAGATTAATGGAAAATATGAATCAGAGGGACAAGTATTGTTATTGGGTAATCCGTGATTACTGGATTTCACATTGAAAACAGTGCATTTCTCGAGGCTCAGAGTCAAACGTTTGACATGCCTGTTTACGCGTCCACTGATTCATTTCTGACAGGTGTGAAATGCAATATTTGTAAATGCAGCTCTCCAGAGATTAAATCTGGAGTGATTTGAGGTGATAACAGCAGATTTTAATCTAAAACAAACCGTGTGTGCCCAGCTCAACATCCAGCCAAATCCCCTCTTTCTCACAAGCAGGGCATCTGGCAGAGAAGTGCAGCCTGTTCGTGACTGAAGGGGCATGATGACGGCAGCCAGGGCCACTTCCTGGCACTCTTCTGTCTGGTGGCTGTCTGCCCAGGCCCCGAAAAAAAAGAAAGAAGCTAATCCCAGTTTGTGTTTGGGCACAGTTAAAACTGGACAACATGATGAACATGCTCAGATGGAAGACATTAGGTGTGTATGAGAGTGAGTGTACGAGTGGTGGTGGTTGCGGTGTGCTCGTGATGCTGCTACAGACCTTTGAACAGCTTTCTCATCGTCACCATCCTTCCCGACTTTTTACAAATGATCCCTTCATTAACCCACTTCTATCTCTCGCTCCTTTACCTCCTTTTCAAGTTTGATGCTTAATAAAGCCCGCCACTTTCCTTCCAAATTTTACCCTTTGATTATTTTAAGTTAATTGATTGGGAATCTGATATTAAGATTAACTATATTGCTTATGTAGGTCACACGGAGGCATCAGGATTAAATTGAAACGGTTTCATAACCAGCTCAAAGTTCCTTGTAGTAACTTTACGAGCCAGAAGAAAGGGTGTTCTTTCAATCTAAACCACAACATCCACCAGCTGAGAATTTGTAGACATGATTGGATGACGTTTTAAAGGATACAAACGGCAAATGCAGGTCCCTTCCTGCACATGAAGAAGAAGGAAACCTTGAGATGGTCTTTCACATCAAAGAGGACAGCAGGAACTTGAGTCATATCCGTGAGAAACAGGGATCACAGCAAAGGACCGCAGTGTTTGACGCACTCCCCTCACTTCCCCTCACTTCCCCTCCGCTTCCTCTCATTCCTAACTTGCAATGAAAAGTCATCCAAGGTGGGATTGCCTTGCATGATTCCCCATGCCGACTATTTCTGTCTCCAAGCCTTCATCACATCCCTGACCCTGCTTTCCTGCCTTAAGTGCAGACTCAGGAAATTGTGTTTTACCGACATTGCATTGCCTTGACAGCTTTTGCTGCTTATTTTCCAACAAATGTCCGTGTTTGTTTGTGCACAATGGAAGCAGGCCTTTTATTTCGTGACATTTTTCTCGTCTTCTATGTGGGCACATGAAAGAGGACAGTGCCAGGTTGTGTTTATATATACATATACTGTATGTGGGCAAACATGCGTGCAAGCATCAAGGACGGGACAGGTCGACAGGACGTGACTCACTCAGCCGCAACAAAACCAGGCAACGCTTGTATCCCAAAACAAGCCCCGTTCGAGTCTTGAGTTGCTTGCATTCGAGTCCGTCTGGTTTGGCCACGAGAGCAGGCTGTCAGCGGGAAACTCGGTGCCGGATCCAAACATGGTCCAGGCGCAGCGGAGAGCCTCACCATCTGTCTTTACCGAGGTAAAAATAAAGCTCTGGGACACGGTTTCACCGCGGCAACGTTGACAGGACCTATGGATGGCCTACAGATGTGCAGGCTGCTGCTGCCGCTGCTGCAGTCACACAGAATAGAAGCAGTGGGAGATGTGATATGAGGAAGTGCTTTGCACGAGCACTGCACAGTCTGTCACATTCCCATTGTTTCAGGCTATTTCTGTCTCCATAATAATGATAAAAAGGATGTTCCTACAGAGCTTTAATCAACACTGTTCACGTGCACAGCAGCTGACTCAGTGGTAGATAGTGAGAGAGACACACGTGTTATACACATATTATGACAGAATGAATGTTCAATATGAAAGACGTAACCCTTTTTTTTGGTCAGATACACCTACAGAACTGTTAGATTCCATTGATGACACTTTTTATGTTCCAAATGTTTCCACCATTTATCTATCAATTTTAGCTAACTATTTGAACCATTTATACAATAACATTTCAACACTACATACAACCCTATCTTGTTCATTTTAGCCAGTATGTTTGGCTACAATATTTCAACAATGTATCTTTTGCTTTAAGTGGGAAGTTTTCTATTTTCAACCATTTATCCATTTGGTTGCTTTGAGCGGTTTTAACTTCTCCACTTGCTAACTATTTTTTCATGTACTCTTAATCGCAAAGCAAGGTGCTGAAGTGTTATAGCTGACTCAATAAGTGTTTATGTTCTTAATAAAAACACAATTTATATATTTCAGTCTGCCCTAAGACATCTCATTGTAGTCTAAAAAACAACAAAGGGAAGTTTATGGTCTCAAATACACAGAGGTGAATTGTATATGTCAGTATCTATAAGCAAATTGTAAGAATTTGACTCTTGTGGTATTTCAAATAGTATTTCCTAATGTTAACAATCCCACTGTAAAATAATGTCATGTTTTTGGTGCCCTACAGGCTCCACTTCCCTCCTTACCTTGTGTCTGCTTTCTCTCAGCTTTAGTGCAAGTGCCACTACCATAATTCATGCCCGTACTCGAGACTATAACATTTGTTATCAAACATGTAAGAGGAGAGTGATTCATTAAATGACCAAGCACAAAGCAAAACAGAAGTAAAACGGGGTCAAGGGCGCCTCTTGCCCTGTCTATCATTTCCCCTACTTCCTCTGGTTTGGGAGCCTAGAAATGGGCTTTCCAGACCTGTCAACAGAGGGGATCCAAGCCTCCCTAAATCCCACAATGCCCCTGGCTCCCCGAACGGCCCTTAAAAACAAGTGTTTCCTCAAGACGCACGAAACATAAAGACAAAAGGCCGAGATGGATACAATCCAATCAAACAGGACTGACAGTTTTTCCAGGTGTTTTGAGCATGTGTTTTCATGAGGACGCACACAGTCAAGGACTAAAAGCTAAAAATGCTGGAGATTTATTGTTCATCAAAAAACAGTAAAGCGTATATAAAACAAAACAAGATGTTTGCTAAAAGTAATACAGAGACCGCATTCATAAATGACAAAATGTAGATGAAATCATACATATAATCAAAACAAGCAGGAGAGAAAACATACATAACACAATCACTCAAGTATGATTGCTGATACAATCATGTGTAATCATAACCTCTCAAGCAGTGTATTGCAATCGTGTGCATAAGTATGTTAATCAACATGGATTTTTTTCTTCCCGACTCTTCAGTCCGACGACAGCGTAACATCTCGGAGACAGCAGGGGATCAAAGAGTTGCACCAGTGCAGAGAATGATAAATCCTTCTGTCGGAGACAAAGAAACACACCCAGACCAAACCATAAGACACAATAGAACTGAATAAAAAACACATGGATATAAAAAAAAATGTAAAAAAACTTGATTCTCCTCCCATTTGGCTTCGTGAACCCCTGGCGTCCTCCGCTGTATGATGTTCTCCCTGTTAAAGGTTGCTCTCTTGAATCCCCAGAGAAGAAACATCTGTACAAATATTGTGTCAGGTGGACCCTCGTTCATGTGTGAAACACGTTTGTCTTCCTTGGTGGCTCTCGGTTTAGTGATCGGTCTTTTTGGAAAAGAAACAAGACTAAGTCATCAGCCACACTAGCTGCTTCGGAAAGGCCTCACTTTTGCTGCATCCATACAAGGACGGTCGAAATGGGAAGCACGGGGAAACCTCGTGAGTGCTAACATTTGAGTTAGCGCTCGTGATGATGGCGCTCCATGGAAAGAAGGGATCACTCAAAGTTGTTATGAATCATCCTCTGGGTACCACGAATGTCCAATAGCTGTTGAGGCATTTCACTCTAAAGCACAAACGTCGACTTCACGGTGGTGTCAGAGGAAAAGTCAGGGGATGCCAAAAGTCAGTGAGATTCATCCTCTGGGGACAATGAAGGCCTGCGCGAAATGTCATGGCAACCCATCAAATAGACGTCGAGATATTTCCAAAACACAGACCAACAACCCCGTCGCTAAAAACAGCACACACACACACACACACACAAGACTATTTTCCTTGATCATTAGATTGTTGCTAACACACACAGGATCACCAGTGCATATTTCATCCGCCACTTTTCGCTCCCTTGACCTTTCAGCAGACATCGCGTCACAGTGTATGCATTGCTTAATAAGTGCATCATTGTTTAACTATCAACACTAGAGCGAGGACTCTATGGAAACCTACAACAACCTACAGAACGTTTCGGAATAATAATCACAACTCATGTTCAGAACGTAAACAACCTGCGATATGTGTGCGCTTGTATCCTCCTTTAAGGCTGAACGCGCTTCAGCACACTTATCATCACATGGATCATATTCACGTATAGTCATCGCCTCCTCTTTTTCCTCCCTCTGCTCCAGCTGACCAGCGCTCTTGCCGTGATGTAGTTTGATTACAGGACCCTATTAAGGAAGTCCATCTGACACACAGCCACGCATGTAATCACAACTTCAAAAGCTTTCGGCTCCTACATTTCTCATCAGAATGACTCCGGCTGAAGATTATAGCATGTTGTGTTTGGCTGCAGAAGCACGAGACGTCAAATTGCAGGCTGGCTTTAATTTAGCCGACACCTATATTATTGTCAGGGATCTGAATCACCAAAGATCTCAGCTGAGATTTCTCTGTCTTTGCTTTCATCATATGGGAAGCAAATTTCAAATCCCAATCAACAAGCTGTACAAGCAGATTATAAAGATGAGTCCAGCTGGCAGCGGGGAAAGAGTGAGCCCTGTGTGTCACATGGCTGCGGCTGAAATTCACTAAGAGCTATGACTGCAATTTTACTGCAGTTTTAGTTTTTTTGGTTTCTAGTTTGTTAAAAGTTCTATTTGTTTTCAAAGAGGTTTTTGTTTTCAAAGAGGTTTTGAGACATGTATATATTAAATATATACAATCGTTGATTTATTTCCACTAATGGCTCGGCTGTCTAAAGAAGACTACAGAGCATGTGCTGGTTTCAGATTCTGAAATGTGAATGTTTGCTGATTTTCTTCGGCGTCTGTGATAGAGACGAGAGTATCTTTGTGTTTGGAAACAGAGACATCAACATGACCTCTGGGAACGATTTATCTACTAATTGAGAGACTGCAGATTAAAAGATACAAAAAATAATCACTAGACGCAGCCCTACATGAAACATTTTGCCTCAAATAGATTCATATTATCTTCCCTCGAACACATAATAAAGAAAAAGATAGAAAGTTCTCAGGAAATTCAGTTTTTAAGTATTTTTAGGTCAGTTTAGAATCTTTTTTTATACCTGCTCCTTATGTTTTTTCTTATATATAAATATAATCATGAACTAACCACTACAGTTGGCGGAACCTAGAAACAAATTTAGTTGGTGCTCTTTATTTCTACATCTACATAATTTCTATGCTTTGTGTCTATCCAGTATGACTTCATGTATTCCAGGTTCCTTCAAAAAGGGGATCCATCGTGGGAGCAGAGCCACGCCTCCAAAATGAATTCACATTATTTTGGCAATGAATGACTGATGAGCGTGTCCCGACTGAAATTACTTTACCTGTTCTTTCAGGTAGCAGAGGCGATCGAGGATAATCAGACCTTCAATACACGGAGCCAGGGTCACCTTCAACTGCACACAGATGACGACACGAGATGACGTTAAACATGTATGTGATTATTTCATATCAGTGTTTTTCGCAGGGACCTTATTTTTTTGTCTATCCGACACAAAAATTGCTCGTAGGTTATGCCTTCTCAGCTACTCTTAATACCGACTCCCCATACTCAAACCCACCATGACGAGTGTCTTCCCAGTAGCTGGTGGGCGATCCCCGAAAAACATTTCACTGCTTTGTGTCATGAGAGAAAATTGGTATGTTGGTCGACACTTCAATTAGTGGTCTGCGCTGCGACCAGACGCTGGTTTTCTTCCCATTCTGTGCAAGCATTCCCAGCAGACTACGATGATCTCACTTAATGGTCTGCAATTTATTGGCGTTATACAATCTAATTCTACAGGAATGAAAATGTTTTCTCGTGCTCTCCAGTTCGGTTAAATCAATAATCGAGGACCTACCATGTTAAAGGCATGCATTTCGCCCATCCGTGGTCTGTATGCGTCGTGGTAATCCTGGAGGTCATCGTCCGAAAGCTGGTGAGAAAGAGAGCATCGTGCACGAGAGTCCGAATTTTAATAAATGAAAGTGAAACTGAACGCGAGCGCATACAAAAAAGGAGGGGAAAGCCGGACGGAGAATTTGAAGAGGAGTTGAAAGGAGAAGAAAAATACTTTGACATCTTTAGGAGCTGAAACGCAAATATGACATCCATGTTCCCGTGGATACCCAGGGCAACCCGATGACCTCACCGTCCTGGTGCCTACAGGTCACTAACCATGACGTGACATGAATTGGAATATTTGCGAAATAAAACAACAACAACGACGAGGAAACATTTTCCCTCTAACTCTGCCAACATGACGACTGCTTTCCACGGTTGGTTTCAGGAAGGCCTTTCCTGACGACTGTAATATTCTGGTCCTGACCTTCAATTCATCCAGTTCCAGTCGGCGCAGCGCTCGACGGACGTAGTCCACGAAGGATTTGGCCTTGGAGTAGACGTTCCCAACTCGCTTTTCACTGCAGAGCAAACACAAACACAGATCCGGACATCTCATTTCTGCCCAGTGAAACAAACGATATTCACTCCTTTACTCTCCTGTTGTGTCTCCTGTTGTGTTTTTTTTTTTTTTTTTTAAATCACACCGTAGCAACCAGAATCAGAACCAGAAGACACTTCTAAAAAGGACCAAACTGTGACAAATAGGTGCTGCTTAGCGAGACGTAATGGTTATTGGATCCTGATCTGATGTTAGTCATTAAACAGAAGGTCACAGAGCGAGGGGGAGGAGGAGGGGGAGGGGGGGAAGGGAGGGAAGGGGCGGCCAATGCTTGTTGTCTTTAAAGGCGTTTGTTCAGCGTTAATGGCAATCTGCAGAATTTACTTCTGTAGCTCAGTTTACTTAATTAGAGGAGAACGATAGTCATAATCTACTATGGATCTGGACCGTAATGCCTGAAAATTCTCAGTCGTTAGGAATGCAACATAACAAATGACTACAGAGCTTCAGATTTTATGGGAAAAACCAGCAGGTTTTTGCCTTGTGAGCGCCGGCATTTACTCATGTTTGGAAAGTAAAGCATAACAAACTGAACCAAACTGCAGCTTATTCTGCCTTTATTCATGTTCCTCAGGGAACTATATGAGAACAAAGGATCCATTTATTAATCAATTGATTATCAAAAAAAAAAAAGGAGAAAAGAAAAGAACATTTTTCTTCTATTTTTTTTTTTACTTTAGTCTGCCACTGAAATGAAACAAAGAGCTCACATGTGTTGCTGTACGTGGACACTGTGAAATAACACCCAGGACATATTTACGTGCTCTCATATTAAAGTGATGCCAGATGCAAGCTGCTGGATGTTACCTTTTAAAGCAGCCGTAGTGATCCCTCAGAATAACGTGAAGGACGGCTCGGTAAAACAGAGACTCCATCTGAATCTGAAACGAGAACCTGATTCAACACGATGCAGTTTACAGAGATCTGCATCCCCCCGTGTTTCTCTCAGCGTGCGTACGAACAGTCGATGAATATTTCTGACACTTTCCGAGCCCGATGCGAGACGAGCAAGCAATCAGCCTGCTTTTGGATTCAGACCCCAGTTCCAACAAGTAATCAATCTTACCGTGATTGCATTAATATTTATAAACATTCCATATTAATGGGTGGCGCTATCGTGTTACAGGCTTTGGCCCCGGAGCGCCGAAATAAATACACCGAAGTCAATCACAGACTTAAAGCAATACCAGAATTAACGGTCTGATTGTTTGGAGATCTGCGATGAAGATAACACAGTCTTGAGTGATTATGAACACCCGCGTTTTGATGTTTGTAATTATTTCATAGATTTGTTTTGATGAGTTTGAAGTAATGACAGTTGTGAGAAAGACAATCAAGTCCCATTGTGACTATTAATGTATGTATTGATTATAATGAGCATGCATGTTTTACTTACCCCTTGGCCGTGTGAAACTCTCTCGAGTGCCTGTTTTAAAAGAAAACAGTGGAGCGTTGAGACAATTCTTGGGAAAAACTGAGCTGAAGCTGTAGTTGGAAGGTAAAACACCCCCCTTGTTAAAAACTGCGTCGTCGGCATACCATCCTAAAGTAAACAAAAAGGACGCGCTGTCGCACAAACTCACCAAACACGCCGACATCCGGGCGTTTCTGCCGCAGAACCAGGACCGGCCGCGGAGGTACTGACTCAGGGGGAAACCACACACGCCGAGCAAACACTCTGCGAGGGGAAACACACGGAGATAACAGGGCAACACTGATGGAGCCGTTGTGGTTGATTAATGGGGGCCTTTCAAACAACTGCAAATCAGTGGGTATGAATTTTAAATATGTGCCAGGGAAACTTCAAGAGAGCAGGAGCAGGAAACATTTCCATTTTGATTCATAACGACAAGAGAACTCCATCCTCTTCTTTTATGTCTTCGATTCCATACATAGAAGAATGTAATGATGAAACTCATTGCTCCCGAATACTTTTGCCTGAAAGAGACCTCTGATTGCCTTTGTGAGTTGAGCAATCAGCACCACGCGTTTTTTAACCATAGCAGAGCTTAGCGCGCGCGCGCACACACACACACACACACACACACACACACACAGCAGGAGGGTACTGAGTGTGGCTACTTGACAGCCTGCCATCCTTTTCATGTCGTCTCTAAAAAGGTCAGTGACTGAGGCCGAGGCGCCGTGAATCCAGAGGGATACAGTCAAAAGGAAGCTGTAACAACATGTGCAGCTGCGGCCGGCTCTGGACACGCTAACGCGTTAGCGTCCCCTCCGCGCCGACACATGGCTGGCTGACACAGGGGGCCCTCTGAGGCAATTGAAGTGGACAAGCCTTTCCTCCGCCTGAAGGGTAGATTACAGTACACACAGAGATCTGTTTATAGTAGCTGGCCGCATGTTGGCCACAGAGTTCGCATCTGAAGTGGCCACGTACACACACTCACATTCAGTGGGACAAATATCTCTGATGTCCTTGTCGTGCCATCGTACATTTTCCAATATTTTGTGAGGAGACACGTTGTGCTCCAGAGCTCAGACGCCAGAATGTACTTATCTTGTTGTGAGTAAACATCATAACAGACACTGGACTCCTGCTTCCACGTGAGGTTCTAAACATGGATGACGCAATTAAGTGATTGCTTCATTCCCAAATGAGCATGATCACATAAATGAGGCCTTCTATAATAAAGCTTTTCAACTCTTTAGCTCTTTTTTAGGGTGAGGTAGGCCAACACAGGGGCTGGCCTCCATCCCAGACTGCACTGTAAGGCCAACAGGGGAGAGCAAGTGTGTGTGTGTGTGAGTGTGTGTGCGTGTGTGTGTGCGTGTGTGTGTGTGTGTGTGTGTGTGTGTGTGTGTGTGTGTGTGTGTTTGAATACCTTTGTTCACTTCTTTTAAAAGAACAAGATGGAGTTCGAGGAACAAGCATGGAAAGAAGTGTTTTCAATGAGCCGTCGTGAAATCATTTTTCCGCTCGCTCTTGGCTGATGCCGCGACGGGCCCCGATGCCGCGAGGGTCACAGGTCACGCTGTTAACAAGAGATGACGCGATACTGTATCCACTGTAGCCAGGGCTGTTTCTTATAGATACGCGGAGGCTACAGTCACAGCATGAGGACACATGTAGACGATTTCATACCTCGTAAACGAGGCGGTGAAGGAGAGTGAAAAGAGGATGAGATCCGTCTATAATCCTGCATTCTTGCACCTGTATTAGCCTCCGAGGTGAGGATGACGTACAATCGCCTCCGTGTTGAAGTCCAGGCTAACTAAATAACAGCAAAGTCCTACTAAACCAAGAGCATACAACACACTAGATGTGGAATCAATCACAAAAGGTGAAAAGAAAAAAGAAATCGAATTTTCAGGAGCCTCAAACAGCTCTCCTTAATCCGTAAATCCACTCTGATGGCTCAAACAGCGAGTTTCTGAGCTCAACTCAATCTCCAGAAGGGCAGCTTGGCTGAGTCGCCAGACTCTTAGTGGAACATTAGACTTGTTTACAATAAAATATGACTTTAAGCGTTGATGTGGCTTCGCGTGGGATGATAATATTTCATCTCGGATTGGATCAGAGTGACGAAGTGAACGCTGCAGGTGTCTGAGGTGGGAGTATGGGGTGTGTGGAAAAGAAAGAGAGACAGGGAGATAGAAAGAAGAGAGAAAGAATGCCAGCTCTGTGTACAACGGAAACCGTATATATGTTCCTCAAATAAACGGGTGGAGTGCGACTGTCACAGCTTTCTAACACACAGAGAGGCAGACACAAACACACTTCTCCGTCCCTGGCTGTGATCTGTGATCTGTGATCTGTGTGTGTGTGTGTGTGTGTGTGTGTGTGTGGGGGGGGGGGGGGTTACCCTGTCCGGCAGGGTCAAACTCCTCAGACAGCAGGTGATAGCAGCAGCCCACGCTGCAGACTGCGGCCAGCTCCGGTTTCGCCACAAACATCCTCAGGGTGCTGGGAGCCAAGTCGCCACACGTGTGCAGGCCGACCATGACCGCATCCTGGAATTTCGGAGAAAGCACGCAGAGAGAGGAGAGAACAGAGGAGAGACAGGTGGGGGGGGGGAGATCGATGGTAAAATGTATTGATGATGACGCGCTTGTAGATTTGGCACCGCAACGACATCCCACAGTTCCTCCAGTAATGCAAACTCCAGCTGCTGTGGCAGACTCGTAACTTCAGAAGCTGCTGTGGGAATTGTGCTTTGCTACTACGCTGTGCGGTCGGCCTCCTATCGGCACCACCTCTGCTGCCCAAACACACAGTAGATCTATTTCCAACATTTACTACTTCCAACTTTGGATTTTCTCACCTCCAGCTCGTTGATGAGCTCTCGGAGCTCCGTTTCAGCGGTGACGTAAGAAGTGAGGGGTGAAAACATGACGCTGGTGCTGGCGCTTCTGCTCTGAGCTTTCCTCTCCAGGTTCTCCCTCTTCCTCCTCTCCCTCTCCTCGGCACTCAGTTGGCTCGGGGGAACTCTGGGGGACGTAAGCTGTAACGCATCCACTGCCAGGATGCTAAGGAAGAGCTCCTCTGTTTCTGGGTTCGACTCTGAATGCCTTTCCACTGCAGGGTTGACATCTGATAAGCCGATTAACACCTCTTCCTGCTCTTCCTGCTCTTCCTGCTCCTCCTGTGACACAACTCCTACCCCATCGACATACAGGACATCGTCGTCGTCTCCGTCTAGTCCAGGCTTTATGTCTACTAACTCCTCCTGAGGCGAAAGTGTGGCCTCTCCCTGTGCCCTCACTGCCTTGTTGTGTTTCTGGTACGCCCTGGAGAACTTCTTCAGCTTCCGGTTCCTCTCCTGGGCTCCGTGGGTGTTGCTGCTGGAGGAGTCGATGCCGTAGACCCGCAGGCCGTATTGCAGGGACAGAAAGGAGCTCAGGTAGCCCTTCCCCGAGCCTACATCTACCACCTGGTCAGGAGAGAAAGTAACCAAATCAGTATACGAAGATAAAAACTTCCTTCTTTTTTTAAGTTCTATCAAATCCCTCCTAAACAGAGCCTTGTAAGGTTTTCACTGCAAGTTTTAAAAATGTCACTCAACCTGTTTGACTCCACAGCGCTGGGTCAGACAGGCCACCACCTCAGACATGCACTTGACCTCGTGAGATTTCTTAGAGTTCATGAACTCGTCTGTCATCAGCTCAGCATCTGGGTTAGACAGAACAAAAGTCATATTTACCCGCAATGTACCTTGACCAAAAAAATACATAAATGACAAGTGGACATCCCTTGACTGGTTTTCTACCCTCAGACAGTCCACTCCTTCCTACCTATAGCTGCTACTGGAGCGTCAGACTCTGACCTGTTCCCTCTGAGGGCCTGCAGTAGCTCATCCCTGCTCATGCAGACTCCAAGGCCAGGGAGAGAGTGGGCCATGGCCGCCTGCACCAGTTCACGGGTATCAACCAGCCGGTTTGTATCATTGCAAAACCCAAATGTAGTTCTGGTTTGCTCTGATTCTGGAAAACAGACACAGAAATAACAGTAAAGTTACACAAAGCTGTCTTTAGATTTTCATGTTAATAGCTTCTTTTTTTTTCTTCTTTTTGGTGGAACTTGGTGAATTTCACTCTGTGTGTATGATAGACACTAAAACTTTACGCAATCAATCAAATGTATCAGATTTTAGTGCTCCAAAGAAAATGATTTAAAGGGTGAGTTGACCAAAACAAAAAAGTGGTATCCAGCCATTCAGATAGTTACAGTGTTATGCTTCCACCCCAATACAACAGAGGGGAATGCAATTTTGTTTGTGGCTCTTTAAGCTTTGTAAAAAAAAAAAGCATTCTAAAAATTAAATGGATAAGCCACAATTCACTGTGGACAATCTACTTTTTATTGAAGAAATAGTCCCTGTTAAATCTGTATTTCTGGCTGAAATACTTATCTGCATTGCTAGTATGGGACATTTATTTTTGTATTTTGGGTAACACCTTAAATCAGACACTTTTTGAGCAAAACATTTAAAATATCTGACTATAAAATATATATTTTTGGGGTGAAAGGTTTAAAAAAAAAATTGGCAAGTGTTTATACTTTCCATTTGGTTAATAATACAGTAATACATGTTGGTAATCCATTAATAAGTGCTTGTAGATAAATGGAATTTGGTCCAGATTCTTGTTGAAAACCACAAAGGCCTTTTCCCAACTTGGCAACACAAAAGCAGCTTTAACTATTGGCTAGTACTAACTTGAAGATAAAGCATTACTAAATAATGTGTTACCAATTAATAAAGCCGTTGGTTACAACTTATTATTATCCAAACTTTCAATCGTTTTTACCATAAAAATTAAATGTTTTGGTCAATATGTATTTCTATGGTATTTACCATTTGCGCTGTGTTCTGGCTCCCTCTGCTGGTCACTACGTGCGCCCACATTTGATAGGACCTCCTGAGGGGACACGTCGATGAAGCGGTTCCACGCGTCGTGAGTGTAAAACTCCACCGTGTGCGCATTGGCGATGCTCAGGGTTACAGACAGGAACCGCTGAACTTCATCTATCCGACGTTGAATTTCTGCGAGGCTGCATGAAGAGGAAAACATGTTAAAAAGCTCTCTAAAGGAGGCCCGAGTGAAGCATGGAAGAAGTCGTCCACTGCTGATGTACGTCTAGGCATGAGCAGTCGAAAAGACTGTTCGATGGTTTTACAATATATTATGTATTTTTTAAACAAAATATACGGTAGCATATACACAAAGGTAGGTATTTCATGTGTGCCCAAAATACTGCACTTCAAGAATAGCTTAGCGGCTCGTTATAATGATTAATATAACTAATATAGTTATCTGGTACGTTATTGGCAACATTGATGCCATGTGATAATTATTAATTCGTCCAGTTATTAAGACACCTGTTGGCATGTACAGGTGTCCCCCATGGCATGCCGCAGGAATTTAGAAATGTCCTCGTGTTGACTGATTTGCCTAAAAAATGTAAATACATTGTATCTAAATTGGAGGCTCCGTAATCGATTAGTTGCGCCTGGCTTGGTCGCGTCATCACACCGCGTCTGTGAGGAAATGCATGCAACCCGCATGAGTGGTAAACATTTGGCTTTTCCCGGCAAGATTTCGCTCAAATGGCACCGCCAGGTCAACAAGTGAAGAATACGAAGTTTACCGCGAAAGGTGGCGACTGGAGGAAGTCCACAAATGACGGCCATGGTGTCAAGCAGAAGAGGAAATGGGTCCCCGATCAAAAAGTATACGAAGGCAGCGTGAAGGAAGGTAAGTTTCTGCTCAACATAACCAACGTGAGAAGTGAGGAGCAGCAGTTTGATACATAATGGGAGTTAGTGGATGAGTCACCCAGCTGCATTTAAAGACAACAGCCAACAATGGGAAACAGCATATCCACATCTAAAGTTATGTACATATGTTTCCTAAATAATCATAATGCCAAACTCAACTGCGAAATCTCTAAATTTAAACTTGCATTTCTATGTGACACACTTTGATCATAGCTAAAATGTTATTTTGCCAAATATGTCAGTCTTTCAATAAATATATTGTCAATATAATCCCGTGGCATGCCTTTGTCTGCTGTCCTCAGGTCAGGGGTTTGCCTTAAAGAGGAAGGAAAAGGTCAAACATGAGTACAACAAGCTGCTGCGGAAGGAGAGGAATAAACACCCAGAGTCCAAAGACCTGTACAAGGAGGAGTACCCTGAACACCTCCGGCATCTATACGTGGCCGAGGCCAAGAAACTGAAGAACGAAGCCTGGACTCATAGATTGAACAGGAGTATACTGAGAATGAAAGGGCAGGAGCAGGAGAAGGAGAAGGAAGAGGAGAAGGAAGAGGAGATGGGGGAAAATGGCGCCGCCGCCGCCGCTGCTCCTCCTGCTCCTGCTCTTGCTGCTCCTGCTGCTGCTGCTGAGCCCGATCCAGAAGTTACCGGTGGATCTGAGCAGACAGATTCTGGCACTGGGAATCCTGAAACGAGAGCAGACACAGAGAAAGACGGGTGAGAAAATGTCTTGACTCTAATCTCTAAAACATAATTCTCACATGAGGTGTGCAGTTTAGCCTGGATTTGTGAGAGACAGAGAGAAGTTTAATCACCACCTAAACCTGTGATAAGGGTGATGAAGTGAACAGTCAGTTTCATTTGAAACATGAAAAGTGCCTAAATTGGAGACTTGTTTCATTATTTGTTTATTTCTTCTACTGTTAAATTCCAAGCAGATTGGGAAACACAAAGTAATTCTACCTTAATGATATTCTCTTCCAGTCTTCCTATGAGCAACCGCATGAGGAAAAAAGTGCTGAAGAAGACGTCCTACCAGAAGACGAAGGAGGAATTTGAGGCAATCACAGAAAAACGGAAAATAAAGAAAGAGGTGAAATATTTATCTTCATTGTTTGTTTGTTGCACAGAAATGCGTCACCACTTGTGACTCCAGATAAATTGCAGTTTTACAGGTTTCTTGCTCTTATGCATGTAATGTTCTGTGTAATCCCAGGAGTATCTGAAAAACAGCCAGCAGAAAGAAGAAGCCATTAAGAAGTACAAAGAAAAGAAGATGGAGACGTTTCAGATGCTGAGCAGAAAGACCAAGAGAGGACAGCCCAATCTGAACCTCCAAATGGAGCATTTGCTTCAAAAGATCACCAAAGGAGCTGGGAAATGACTCCCAAGTCAGAGCTGACACTGGAGAGTTATTGGGAAGAGAGTGGACCTTTTACTTTTATTTGACTCTGGTATTGAATCACTCTTTTGCAAATGAGAGCCTGAGGACAATCAGGATTGTGGTTTCCATACAAATTAAATGCTGTTATTTTTCAGTATTTTGACCCTGGAAAAACAAATGAAATGGCTCATTTTAAACTCTGCCCACAAGATGGCGTTGTAAGACACGAGGAGATGTGAAAACACGCTCCTGTTAGACTTTTATTAATCAATAAATGTTTTAGCTTCCTGTGAAGCGCTGTGCATTTCAAATGGTCAACACATCCAAGTTGTAGCTCATTGCCATGACACAAAATAATCATTACATCAGCAGTCATTTATCAACAGTAAATTAATCGTGATTTTATTAACAAATAAACATTATACATAACCCTGTTTATAACCTGTAATATTCTGATTTAACTTTGGTAATGCCAAGCTGCGAGGAGCCACTCTAATTAATAAAAACCGCTGTAAATATCCCAATAAGCTCTAAGATGCTGGTCAGTTCTTAAGTCATACATGTAGTCCGCTTAAAGCCCGTTCACCCTGCAGCCGTCTCCCTCAGTGTGGGAGCCGTGTGCGGACACAGGCTGAAAAGCCTCCAGCCGCTTCCTCATGACATCACATGGTTGCAGAATGACTTCTCTAACATTCATCTGTGAGGCAAGACTTCCTAAACACAGAGCGCGCTCACTGCTCTGTTCATAGGAAGGGAAAAGGCTTCAGTTTCTTGTGCTTATCATTTGTAAAAGGTAAGACCTTTCCTTCTGTTTCTGGTTTGTTTAAAGATGCCATTTGTGACTACAAAGTATGTTAAAGCTGTGGAGCTGGTTAAAGTCTGAAGGTTGGGAGCAGAAAGAATTTGCCACAAGTTTTTGTGTTCGTTTAAAGAAAGGCCCAAAGCTTTTTGTGTCCTTAATACTTTCTATTTAAAAGATTATAGCAGTTTTTGATAGTAATGTTATTCTGCAGTGGGTAACGTACTTGAGGCCTCTTCGTGAAGGGAATGTATTTGTTTTCAAAAAGCCCTGTGAAGATACTAATAAGAGTGTAATGTATTTAATGTCTAATTTACCGTGTTTAAACGTTACATTTTGTTTTGGTGCAAAGCTTAAACCTAATGTCTCGCCAACAAATAAAACAAACTTTCCCACCACAAGAGGTTATTCGTCATATCTTGACGTGAAAATGACATATCTGCGTCTTACATTTCTGCAAAATGCATTTCTTAAAAATGCATGCAAGACAGTGCTTCAAAACCTTGTTTGAGGTTAAGTTGTGAGACAAAACAAGAAGCCACCGTCACAGCTCTGAATTCTGCCGTGACTCGGCCTCCTGGAGACGGCTCTTGCAGTCTTGCAGGCATTACGCCGTCATGTGTTCTGTATGGCGGGGGTATTAAGATAATCCTTTACACTGTGTTTACATGCCTTTGTGAGTTGCTTGTTCCTGGCTTATTAAAAAAAGGGAAGTACTGTATCGTAAGAAGTGTGTGACTGTTGCATTAATGTTCTGGTCGCTTGTGTAACCGTACATTTGGCCGCTAGTTTACTCAAAATGTCACCTTTTAGTAAGTAATAATAACTTTGACTGCTGTATTTATTATATACTATTTCTCCCTCTCACAGAGGCCTGCATCCATTTTGGGTATATTCACAAGCCACAAAGTTATCAGTGATCTCGTCACTTGATGCGACTTCCTGTCTTTGTCGTCATGGCGACCGTAAGAGCCCCAGAGCAGTGGATGCAGGGCCAATAAGGAGGCCTGATGTCTGATTCCACTCCCGAATGAACTGAAATCCACTTGCACACCGTGCCCCTTAACGAGACCCCGACATGGAGGAGGAAGGCAAGGTGAACGGCCTCGGACTAAACCCAGGGAGGAGGAACTCGGACTGGGGGAGAATCGCTCTGCTGGACAAGACCAAGGAGTTCTTCCAGACCTGCGATGTAGAGGGCAAAGGCTCTATTTCCCGCACCGATATGAGGGTTAGAGAAGCAGGATGTGTGTGTGTGTGTGTGTGTGTGTGTTGTTAATGTGTTTGTATCATGTTGAAGTTGGATGGGGAGACCCGAGTCAGGTCTGCATACTGTGAGAGATCCAAGCTGTCCAGTTTATCCACAGAGATGTGGATGTCATGTTTTTTAGAGCTGCAATTTAGTATTATTTTCTTAAAGATGAATCTGCTGAATACCTTTTTGATTAATTAAGTTAGTTGAAAAGAAAACGAAATCGTGCACGCTTTAGAGGCTGAATCCAGCACACGTTTGGCATTTCTTTCAACAACAAAAAACTGTTGCAGTTGAATTTTCTGTGAACTTATTCATTCATTCGTTGTTTCAGCTCTGCATGATTTTTTTATATTTCCTTTTAAAGCACAAACATTTTATTTGAAGAGTTTTGTTTTTTTCCTAGTCACATTGTTTGAGGTCTCACATTCTTTCTTTTAAAATGTATTGATTCTCCGCAACTGCACTAAGCCTCCACTAAGAAGAACAATAGGTCAAAGGGCCACGCATATCCATGTGGCATAATTAAGTGCCCCGTGGTGATGTAATGACGGTGAATGGAAAGCGGGAAACACGGTCACGGTTTTCTGAAATATTTGTTTTCATGTTATATCCCCATTTTTATAGAAGCACTTCACCCACTCAACGCACTCGAGCAGCCGTTAAAGTGGCACAGTAGCACCATTGATGGAAATGTTCATGAGTATAGGTTCACCTCACACACACACACACACACACACACCGTTTTACTGGCAGGAACAATACACACAAGCCTCTTCAAAGTGCTAACAATGTCCACGCTGCAGTGTCAGCTAATTAGGACAGGGCCCTTGTGAGCCTCATGCCTTTTGTTGCTGTTGTTTGTTTCCAGGGTTTCCAAGAAAATCTCTGTTCAGTGACACATAAAAGAGCCACTTTGTGCCTGTGTTTATTCTGCGATAGGTGTGCTTGAGTTTATAGCAATACAGAGAGAGCTAGATATGGCAGATTTAAGGCCCTGGATTTTTAGGTGACATTTATTGTTTTAGATCTCTCTAGTGTCTTAAAAGTGAATGGATTGTAATTTAACTCCTCACTAACCACGTCCATGGTCAACGATCACGTTTTCTATATACGCTGATGATTCCTGTTCAGTTCAGCTCGGTGCGACAGCAGTTTAAACGCCTTGTGTGTTTATGTTTTCTTGGCAGAGGCTCCACAGACGGCTGCCTCTGTCTGCGGAGGAGCTGGAGGATGTGTTTGATTCCCTGGATACAGAAGGCACTGGTTACCTCACGCTGGAGGCATTCTCCTCCGGATTCAGTAGGTCTCCTGCCGTCAGAGGCCTTTTTCATGCAGCTAACTGAAATCTCCGGTTTAAAAAAACGACACTGAAGTATGGTGCCGAGGAGGACGTCAAAAAAGTACCTTGGATATTTGTCTTCGTGGAAAACGACATGCATGTTCTGCCCAATTGTTTCGTGTTTGAAGTCTATAAATGCTTCAGCTAGACTGTAATTTATCCAGCTGTAAAAGTAAAGATGACAGGATAATATCACGCGCTAAAATGCAGCTTAACAGTCGCACAAGGAGAGCAGACTCATAAACTCAATGACCTCACTGAGTAATGTCAGTTACACATCTTCTATCAAAAGTTTGCAAACATTAGCCATAAGCTACTTGTCATACCAGACCAAGTAAGGCTGCAAGTGCATTTTGGCTGCCACCCATTAATGCATCCACGCCGCCTCCGGGTGTTTGTGTATCTCAGGTCAGTTCCTGCATGGCCGGAGGATCTCTGTGGTCGATGACCAAAATCAGGCCCCCAGCCCTGTCTTTAGGGCCAAGGAAGCCCTTTATCAGAGCCAATGGGAAGCCAAGCTGTCAGGTGGTGAAGACGAGGAGGAGGGGCACTTCTGTATGCTGCTGGAAAGCCTGGGGGCCAGTCATGTGTTTGAGGAGTGAGTGTAATCACTGCGAATCCTTTTGTGTATATGTATTTTGTGGTGTGTTTTACACATGAAAACACGCTTTGTGCCATAATCCATACTTGAAACCCCCGAGGTGTGCTTTAATTTGACTAATCTCCCTCTTTGTGTCTCCTCCTCCTCCTCCTCCCTCTTTCCAGTCCAGGCGAAGTGCGCAGTCTTTGGGCTCAGCTGAGGCGCGATGAGCCTCACCTCTTGTCCAATTTCGAGGAGTTCCTGGCCAGGGTAACCCACCAGATCAAAGAGGCCCACAAGGAGAAGAAGGAGATGGAGAGCGCCCTACAGAGGTAGTACTACAGGACAGTCGCACTCATTACTAAACAAAGAGACTGTATTCCCTCAAAATGTAGCGTTTCACTCCATTTGTTTCGCTTTCTTCTGCCTCTAAGTGTGAAAGAGTGGATGTGCAAAGAGAAAAAGAGTAGTGAACAGTGAGAGTAGATCCTGGGTTTAAAAGGCCACATTTCTCGATTGGTTCCCACACTTAAAGTGTTTAAGTGCCGTACTTCATGTACCGTGTAGAGCAAATGTTCTCATTAGACACCTAAAGAATCTGTGACATAACAGTGAGTGTGTGTGTTTATATTACTACCCCACGCTGGGCCCGCAGCCTGTGAGTGTTTGCATGGATTTACCTGTAATTCTCTATAGAACAACCCCTTTATCCGTGTCAAATGACCACTAATCTGGAGGCACGCTCTGAAGTCAGACCACCGTCTGCTGTTGTGGAAATCCATTAACACTATGCCTGAAGGGACACCAAAAGCACTAAGAAGTATTTAATATCTTCTTCAATATATTTAATTGTATGATATGCAGAGCAACGTGTTTGTAGATGACGTCAAATTGCAGGTGTCTCTGTACACAGAATTGTAGATATTTTTGTTTTTTTGGCGCACGCTGCTGGTTGTTTGTGTTTGTGTTTGCATGTAAATGCATATGAATGTTGTTCGTTTTAAGTTTGGGGCATTAGCTCACCCGCAGCCCAAGATATTTAAGATATAAGTTTTGAACACTTTTTATTTAATTGTTTCAAAGTGTTTGGGCTCATTTTGTTCCAGTAATATCTGTGATTTAAGCTGTTTGTAAAACATGCAAAGGCAGTTCTCCCATGGCACTACATGGTACTGTGTAACAGCCAGTTATTCCTCGAGACTTTACTAATTGGCTGTTTGGGTCTTAACAATTGTCAGAGGGAATGTAAATACCACTCAGTATTCTTTTGTAAAGGAAGCTCAGTTGCTGTGTGTGCCCAAGTATTTACATGCAATTACAAACACTGCTTTAAGCTCAACCGAGACAACAATGCTGCTCTGTTCCTTGATATTATATCATGTCATACCGCATGTCTTTCATCAGCTCACTGTTAACCTTAATTACAATGTCTCCGCTGTCCCTCTGTGCAGGAAGTCCGCAACACATGACAGTGAGATCCGTTATTTATACGAAGAGATGGAGGCGCAGATCAAAAACGAGAAAGACAGGCTGGTAGTAAAGGTGCAAGAGCTCAAACACACATAAAACCTACCAAAGCAACCAAATAACAACAACAAAATCACGTTTTCTGTTGTTTACAAAATGTTCTTTTGGCCAAATGTTTAAAGTTCCCCTCCAGTCAAACATGTCTTTGGTTTATTGTTCCTTCACCTGGATGTTTGACCTTTCCTGTGCAGAATATGTATTTATGTCCGGAAGGGATCTTAATCATGTGTCTACTCCTTGACCATTTGACCTTTTCTTCTTGTGGCCATGCAGGACGCTGAGCGTCTTCATATGCGCAGCCACGACCTGGAGCATCAACTGTTCTCAAAGGAGAAAGAGCTGGAGCATCTATTCCAGAAGCAGAAAAGGGTGCGTGTATATGTTCAACACTTCTCACGACTCAAGTTAAATAACAACGACAACAACACGTAGATACCAAGCATTCCTTTTAAATGATTGCCCCTTTATTTCATCGAGAATGGCTTGCTGCAACCAAGGTTGGATACTATTATTGTGAGCTGGAAAGTAAAAGTCTATTCAAACCGCTGAAACATTTGAAGCACGTAGATGGAATTCATCTTTCCCTCTGAAGTGTTGTAGAGGAGGAGTTTAAACAGCAGCCACACGCAGTCCCCTTTCCACTGGAGAAATACTTCAAGTACACTCAGCCAGCATTAATGCATCTCCCTCTCCCTCCAGTTAGAACTCCAGTGCCACGAGCTGAACAGCGAGAGGCAGGAGAGCCACGTGGAGAATGTCAAGCTGAAGATGACCAACGACGAGCTGTCCCGAGCGCTGGAGAGCACCAGCCAGGACCTGGGGCTGGCCCAGGAACAGCTGGCCATGCTGCAGGAGCAGGCCGCCCGGCTGCAGCAGGAGAAAGAGATGTTGGTACACGCGTCCGTTTCACACGCTTTTATTTTTTGTATTAACGACCATTGAGCAGTGTTTCCTTACGTCTTGTTTCAGGGAAATGTACAGAGTAACTGAGGGACTGCAGAGAGAGAAGCAAAGTCTCATGAAGCAGCTTGACCTCCTCAGGTATGACATCACATGAGCTTATATCTAATCTGGGTAATCTTTTTGGCCTCTGGTTAAGTTATAATTGGCAAAGCTCACAAATCTGGTTGCAAAGTTGAAGGAACTCTAGTGCTTTTTAATGCTTTTCAGTGCACTCTTTTCCGCAGCAGATTCCATCTTTCTCATTCATTTCTCATTTCAATCTTCCCAGAGAGATGAACAAGCATTTAAAAGATGAACGAGACATATGCTGCGGTGTCGTGAGTATAGATGTTATGTAATTGCACTGCTGCAGCATCTATCATGGCATCACCTGATTGATAAGAAATACCTCTGTGACACAAACGTGCACTCCCTTTGTTTAAATAAGCCCCGGACCTCACTCCGAAAGAAGCAGAAGCAGAGAACGGGCCTCGCCAATATATTTGATGACACCAGCCAGCCAGCAAAAAGGTGATTCATTTATCTTCCAAATACTCCTTCACAGAAATCAGCTGTCAAGAGTGTTTCCTGTGTGACAGAGAGAAAAAAATGTTTGATGTGAATATCATGTATTAAAAGAGGAAAAACAGAGGATATCTGATTTTATAATCCACTGAATTAACTTTTTTGTTTAGATGAGACTGAAATCAGAAACAATTGAGTGCTTTGGCCTCTAAATTTTCATCTCAGTCAAGTGAATTGACCCAGTATATCCTCTGCTTCTCCTCTGTTTCTTAAAGAGCCCCACTGTTGGTGGATGGGTCCTACCAGTCTCTGGAGGCCTTGCCTATAGAGCACCTTCATATCGTGTTTGTTGCTTCCTCTTCCTGTAGTGAGGATGACACCACCATTGCCTCCCCCTCCTTCTCTACCACCACCACCACCACCACCGTTAGTGCCCCCGCATGTCAACAACGCCCTGCTGCAAAGAAAAACTCTGGCTTAGCCAACGGTCACGCCAAACCCGATCCACCCAAAGCGCACGATGTGAGGCCAAAGGCCAAAAAATCACCCGGTAAGATGGCCGCCGCTAAGAGGGCGGCGGCAAAAGACCGAGACAGAGCAAAGAAAGTGGAAATCAAGAAGAAGACAGGGGGGGAAGAGGAGGTCCTGGACGCCCCTCCAGACGGGTGGCCCCTCCGTCGGGTCATCTCCATTGAGGAGGACCACCTGCCCCACCTGCTCCTAGGAGGGCCTCAACTTTTACTGCACCAGCTCAGTGAGGAGGAAGACGAGGCATACGATGAAGAGGAAGAGGAAGCTCAGAGTGACATTGAAACAAGTTGTGTCTTGGCAGTAGACCTGTCCGCCACCCCACCCTCTAGTCGCGCCCCTGCGTCGGCACAAGCTCCTCCAGCAAGGAAATCCCGCTTAACACGCGTGGAAAAGACGCCATTGTCTCCTCGAGGGCAGCCTGCCGTGAAGGAGGCCCAGCAACAAGTATGTCCACAGCTTTGGAGCGCCAAATATGTTTTGATCCTAACGAAAAATGTGTTATGACATGAATCAGATTAACATGAGTTTCTTTATTTCTGTCTCCCTGCCTTCGCCCGTGTTTTCATCTGCTTCAGAAGACAAAAGAAGGAGCGCTGTTTGCCCCAGACCGTCTGTTCAAAGTGGTCCTGGTTGGAAACTCGAATGTAGGCAAGACGTCCCTGCTCCGCTCCTTCTGTGAGGGCCGTTTCCATCCTTCCACAACTGCTACTGTGGGTGAGAAGAGAAACATCGTAACGCTATTGTGCTGCATGTGCGAGAGGCTGTGTTTGTGGATGCTCACACAGAAGAGCGGAGCGGAACTTAGCATCACATGAAAGGGCTTGTGAAGTCACACTGCCCGTCTCAGAGCCCTGGCACACATTGTACTGCAGATTATGTCACTTCTGATGAATTTTTCTCCTCGCTTTCATCTTTCTCAATCCTCACTCCAGCCTTGTTATCTCCACTTTCCCCCCCCCCCACCTTTGGAATGAGGCACAGTCAGTATCTCGCCTCGCTGGACCCCCCAGTGGCCGCTTTTGACTTTGTTGCTCTGTCACAAAAAATAATGAACATGATCTAATTTAAATTAAATATGAAAAGTGTGTCCACATATTTGATCATAAAACTAAACTAAAAACCTTCTAAGAAATGATTCATGTACCCCATTTAAATTATATTGATCTTTGTTGTGTGTTGTTCAGGTATTGACTACAGTGTGAAGACACTAACCCTGGACAATATGCAGGTGGCCATGCAGCTTTGGGACACGGCAGGCCAAGAGAGGTGGGTTTCTGTTGGGTTTTAGATTCAAAACAAGTGAAGCTTGTGAATATATTTTCATTTAAAACATGAGTTGGATTTGCAAGTTTACTGAGAAAATAACATCAAAATCCAACATAATTAACAGACGCAGTATTGACATTATTTATAAATTACCAACTGCTACACACCCCAAGACAGAGTATGAAAAATATAATGTCCTGACAGTTTTTTGGGATGTATTATTGCAGTAATTTTTGCAATCCCAGGTAAACATTAAGTATGTACTTTGTACTTAAATATCAATAAATACCTTTTAAGCACATCATTCCGTTATTCCTCTTGTAGTGCTTTAGTATACTAAGCTTAAAATAAGTATGCTAATAAGCATTACTACTACAAGTATACATTTTTCTCTAAATACATTACAAGGCAACACTTAGCGTAGAATTAGAATAGTATTTAAAAGTATGATACGTTGAAATATATACACTATTAAAGTGGATTTTCTTGTCCTATTATGAAGTATATTTAATGGATGAATTAACTGAAGGAAATCCCTTCTCTTACACTTTTAAAGATATCTTAATACAGTGATACAGTAGTAGCATTGTGTACTTTAATTATATAGTACTAGCAGGTGTGTACAGTGTAGTGTAGTTAATCTCTGTCATTGACACAGGTACCGCAGCATCACCAAGCAGTTCTTTCGCAAGGCCGACGGTGTGGTGGTGATGTATGACGTCACTGTGGAGGAGAGCTTCAGGGCCGTGCAACCCTGGCTCAGCAATGTCCAGGTCTGACCTTTGACCCGAGGAAGTTCTTTGCAACTCTTGCTGTCCTCATGTGGAGAGTTGGAAGTTTTTTTATCAAACACTGATTTTATTTTAACTGATGCTTTTTTGGCATTTACACATTTATAGTCTTCCCAAAATGTTGCACTATTCCTTTGAGTCTTCAAAGGTTTGTCACTTGTAGTAGTTGGACATGTTTATATGTACATCAAGCAAATATCTATTTCATTTCTGTTTTCCTACTGTGAAATGGTAAATCTATGACAATCACTGGACTAATTGTTTTCAGGAAGCAGCAGGAGAAGGGATCCCAATCCTCCTTTTGGGCAACAAAATGGACATGGATGGAGACAGGGAGGTGTCATTCAAAGAAGCTGAGCAACTTGCTTATGTGAGTTTTTTTTATTTTGATTTTTTTAAAGCTCGTGGATCGTTTCAGTTTACGTGCTCACTCACAATTTTAATTGTTTCGAACCCCGTGTAGGAAAACAAAGTGATGTTCTTTGAGGTCAGTGCCTACACCGCCAAGAATGTGACAGACTCCCTCACACACCTGGCCAGGTAAGATCAAGGCTGTGAATCTAATAAGTGTATCAAACAATAATAGCTGTCAAGGAACCAACTATACTCACCACAGACTCCCTGCACACCAGTCATCAGATGCATGATAAAATGGAGTGAAGAGTAGACGGCCCTTTGTACTTGCATTTGTGCGTGTGTGTGTGCGTGTGTGTGGCTCATGCAGTGTGCTCTGTGTTTCTGTCTTCACTCAGAGTGCTAATGGAGCAGGAGGACAGGGTGAGAGACACAACAGTCATTCTGAGTGCTCAGCCCATAAAGAAGAAAGCCTGCTGCAAGTGAAGTGTAAACTCCGTTTACTAAGTTCTCAATCCCTTTTTGCAGCGTTATAAGACAACAATGAATCCGTTCTTGGACTTTATCATAGAATGTGTCTTTTGACAAGCAGTCTTCATTTTGGCCCACAAATGCACAACATGTTGAAGTCCACATGAAGGGCTGTGGGGCCCGTTTCAACATGAGACCTGTGAAGTTTGAACGATAAGGCTCAGAGAAAGAGCTCATCGAAAGTAAAAATATGGTGCTGCCCCATTCCCTGTACATAATGCTGTGTTGCCAAATCCCAGTAGTGTGGTCTGAGATTTAAAATAGAAAAATATTCAGTATTATAATTACTTTTGATAACCTTTACTGTAGAGAGAAATCATAAATAGACTGTAGTTTTTTCATAAATGAATGCCATCTTACAAGTCTTAATTTCTTTGTATTGTGTATGTTTATGTAGTTAGACTATATATTTAAGCTTAAGCTTAAAATAGATTAAATGAAAATCATGAGAAAAATGTGATTCTTCGAAATTTTATTCATCATCGTTCTTTTTTTTTTTTTCATATTCTTTGTCCGATCAAAACAAAGTGGTACATGACATATTGCATCTGGGTTTGTTGCTGTTCTGAGGCATTGTTCTGTTTTATTCTGGCACCAAAGTACGTTTGTTCTGACTTATCCTCAATTAAAGAAATAAAAACAAAAAATACATTTCACACCTTTCTGAAATCAATGAAGCAAAGAAATTGCAAATAATAAATAACAAATAACACAATTAATTACTACACCCTCTAAACAATTACACAGTGCATAATAAATCTTAACAAATGACTAAAGGATAAACAGATGATGACTGTGCCGCGACCTTCTCGACATCACGCAGATCAATGCTTTCCAATTAGCTGCACTTACAATATCAAGACTCATTTACACTCTAGAATTTCCCGAAATTAGTGACAGAAAAAAAAGAGAAGAAAAAAAAAATCAAGTTCATTTAGGATGTTACATTCAACGATGTGCCCGGGTCGATCAAGTTGGTACAGGTGACGGCACTATTGCTGATAGATACTTGCCTATTCTGATGACATCGCTTGGGTGCTGGCATGACGGCATCCAATCAAATGCGTCTGGTCGCCCTCGCTGGCCAACTGGAATGCCTGTTGGAGAGCCTGCGCCGTCCCCCACACTCGGAGTGTGTCGAGAGGGGCTGAGGGTAGTTGGTCGGTTGTTTTTGCTCCTAACGCATTTTATAGTCGTGAGAAATGGCGGCCTCACATAGTTGTCCTTTAAAGTCGAGCTCCAGGGTGAACTCCAGGTCACGCTACAGATGAAACGATTATAAAATGAATTATTTAAGAAATGTATGACAAACCAAATCTTCACAAGTTAAAAATGCAGTAGTGGAATTTGGCATTTACTTGTGTACCTGTACTTCAGTATTTCTATTTTATACTACTTAATACTTATTTTCAGGCAAATATTGTACCTTCTACTCGGCTACATTCATGCTGTAGGTAGTAGTTACGTTAAAAATCTAGATGAACGTGTTACAGCTAGCTCTGCTAGAAATCGAAATCTATTGAACATTTTATGGCTTTATTTCATGAGTCTTACCACATTCTTCTCATTGGGCCTGACAGCAATACTGCCAAAGATCTCCTCTCCCTTCTTGACAGTTAAGTAGTCCTCCAAGTAAAACACTGTCTGCTTCCAGTGTGTGCTGGCAGCATCTGGAGCTGAGATAGAGGACAGGAGGAATATTGTGTACATGAGGGAACAGGAAGAAGGTGTAAGGAGGTTAAAGAAGGAAGCGGAAAGAGAGGTTTCGGGTGAGCGTGAGAACATATATAAATAACAAAACCGTTCTAAGGGACACTCGGCTCCCTTGGGCATGTTAGCATGGAAGAAATTTGACAGCAAAGCACCTGAAACTGGCTCACCAAGCGGGAGAAATACAGAGGCTGAACTCCTTCAGTGATGCTCAGCCTCGGGCCCAACAGACTCGGCCAAACATAGAACCACCTCTACACAACATTATATAAAGCACTGGATACATTAACATAAGCTTACATAATGGCTTCACAACTCTATAAACAGGCGTCCTTGACACCATGTTACCAGAAGCGCTCGGTGCAAACACCGGGTTGGTTAACGAAGGCTCCAGCCAAGTGTAGCCAGTGCGAAGGTGCTGGAGAGCGATAGCTTCTATTTACTGGATGTCGATTGACTGCTTAGGAGTGCTTGTGCTCAAATATTTTTTAAGATATTTGGAAAATTTGCGGGTGATATTTCACCGCCGGGTAGACCAGAAACTGAATCTACTGGTTACACTCTTCATGTACTTCTCATGTCTGTGGATATCAAAGCTTATCATTAACTCAGATGGTAAAGAGAGTCCTTTCTCATTTACCTATAGTGGCAACTACCCATGAAGATATTTTGGTTTTATTTGCTCAAGTTTTTGGATTCAGTTTTTCCAAGTACCTGATCACAACAGGTTCTGTGAAAGAGAAACAGGGATGATGCTGCCTCTCACCCTCACTCCTTCAATTGTCCTTTTGTGGTTTACCATTCACATTATGTGGAGCTGCGTAAAACCTGTTAATATTTTATTATTTTTGTGATATAGAGTAGATGCCACAGTGCTTGTCGACAGGTTGGTTGTTATTCTTATAACATCCAAGTATACATTTGCCAGTCTAACGTCTTCCGATACTTACAGGTTAAGAGTTTTTTTCCAGGACATAATTATCTCTGTCTCTTTGGTCTCCACAGACCAGTTGGATAGAAGACGGCTTTGGAATTAATTTACTTATATTTGGCTACACCAGAAGGGCTTATAAGATCTGTTCTAATTTTTAAATTGGACAAATTCCCATTAATGTGTATGATTTCTACAATGTCCAATTTCCCCATACCCCCCTTTCTTTCTTTTGATATTATATATGTTTTAATGTCTGTTTGAACAGTTCTATTATGAAAATACGATAAGAATAATTACATTCAAGTGCTGTAAGAACCATAAAGAAAGTTTCTTCACCTCCATTGTACTACAGTGGAGGCGGAAATCTCTAAATGTCACCCAATACAACTAACTGGGCTACATTTGTGTATGCCACACACACACACACACACACACACACACACACACACACACACACACACACACACACACACACACACACACACACACACACCTCACCAGTGGAGAAGCCAGTCTTCTTGTGACACTTGGTGAACTCAATGTTGAAATAGGTGACCAGGGCATGGACATAATCGTTGCGCTGGATCTGCAGACAGAATGCTGATGTGAAGGACAGGTCCTCTGGCTTCACAGTGTAGATGTCCACTTCCTGCATAAAAAAGGCCAACCATTATTTACTCTGCTTTATTTTGCAAGGACATTGTTTAAGAGCTTGCTGGGCTTTTCAATTCATGACATACCATATCATAGTAAAACAGCGTGTACAAGAACAGACACACAAGTTGTCACCCCCCCCCCCCACACACACTTGCCGTCTCTCACACACACGCATGCAGGACATGTATATGTCAATCTTTGCTTGATTATTCACCATAATTATTGTGCATGTGTGAGCGTTTGTGTGAAAAAGCCCACAGGTTGAATCACGGCTGGTAAACGAAGCCTGTTCACAGTACACATGCTGTGTGGGTGTCCTCCCTCAAGTCTACAAGGGAGGGAGGCTGTGTGTGTGTGTGTGTGTGTGTGTGTGTGTGTGTGTGTGTGTGTGTGTGTTCGCTTGTGTCTATATCTAGCACTGCCTCATGAATATGCCCACAAATTTAAGTATCACATTTTTTTTTACCTGGCAGTCATCACTGTCATTCCAAAATAGGATTGGAGACGGTCATGCATGTACTGTAGATGTTGGAGGCTTCTACAACGCAACCTGTTCATCTCACCCGGCCTATGAATCGCTCGGCCATGTGGCGTCAGCATGGCAGATTGTGATTTAACACCTCTGTCCTTCCCAATGATGCCAGGCCAGTGTCATATACAGCAAATTGTGGGAAGACAGAGAAAAAAAAAAGAAAAAAAAAGTCCCCGGGAGCAACTTTGTAATTTTAGCGTGTGAGAAATGATTGGCAGCTTGAATTAAGATTGGGTGAAGTGTCTGTCAGCAGGAAGGGGTGAATAAGCCCCGAATACATGTGAAAGATATACAGACAGTGGAAATTTTCAGACCAGCATATCACTATTTAACTAGTAACCCTCCCCCTCCTCTAACCTAACACATAAATCACCTTTTTGATCACAAAAGGATGAGAGTCCATTTCATTCCCTCTGGTGACTCGATACCTGCTCTTGTGTGACATTTCAACATCACACAGAGGGAGAGACGGAGTGAGAACCCCCCCCCCTCCCCCCTATTCGCTCAAACTACTGAGGCATGTCATTGCTTAAATCAGAGAATGTGACGGTGTGATGGGTAAGAAGAAGTGATTAAGAAGGGAAGAGTGAGAAATGAGACTACCAAATGATATGGAGCAACAACAAAAAAGAGGATTAAAGAAATGGGTAACTCAATATATATATAGATAGATAGATAGATAGATAGATAGATAGATAGATAGATAGAAGGAAGGAAGGAAGGAACAGTGAAAGAGGAAAATCAATGATATGAAAAGGTAGATAGGATCAACAAAAAAGCTATCACCTCCCTGAATGCTCTTATCCTCTGTTCAGTAGTGGTATAAAAGAGAAGCCCTTTTCAAGCATGGAAACAGATGAATACTATTACAGTTCCCAAGAAACATCTATTATGTACTAGAAAATAGCCTCACAAGACTCGAGGATTGATCGCTCTCTGGGATTTCTTTTGGGATGCGTGTAGTTGGTTGCAAAAACACAAAAAGATGAAAAACCTTGCTTGTTGGGGCGTATGCCTCAAAACACGCAGGCTTTTAAAAACATAAAACAATATGGCATGAAATACAAAATGTTCACACTCCTTCACCATGCATGTATTCGTGCACTAACCTTTAGGAGGCAGGCGTTAGTCACCACCTGCTTGGGATCTACCATATCCACCAGAGGCTCTTTGATGGCCACATTGCGAATGCAGCTCATGTCGAACCCATACACGTTTTCCCACCCTGTTGCATACACAGACGTAAACAGCACCCATATGAATACACATGCAAAGAGTATGCGTCTTCTGGAATTTTTTACTTTCTGAATTTTTATACACTTGCAAAGCTCTGTTCTCTCGGCTCCTGCCAAGCTGTCAGCACAAAAAAAAAAAAAAAAAAAAAAAGGTGGGAGAGAAAATAAAACAAAGCACTTAACCCGACCAGGATAGACAGTCCAACACTCCCGCTGTCTTTCTGTCTATCCAGTCCCTATGTGGAGAAAGACATGGCCCTCTGAAAATAGACTCCGGACTCCTCCGCCTCCTCCACCATGTCTGGTTGGCTTTTTTTAATATTATAATTTGGGCTGAAAACACACCGAGTAGGCTTTCCCACCCCCTTTCCCTCTGTCTCTCCACTCCACCTTGCTTTGTCAGAGGGCCAAACACTAAGTCTGAGCGATGAGAAGGTGGAATATGCCACCGACGCAGAGGGAAACTAAAAATAAGAACGCAAAGGGTTTGGGTACACTGAATTCTTTTGGGATTTATGTAAAAGCGTGAACCTTTATGTGCATGTAGACGGAATAGAACAGAGAAGGCCACCTGTGCAGTAAAAGGAAACTCAGTAGGAGTCATTAACCCAGATTCAAGGCCTTAGTACAAGTGTGAATGGCACCTTTATTATTGGTGATCTGGATCACAATGTTAAGCTCAGCACTCTTGCTGTGATAGATATTTGAACACAAAGTGAGTTTATAGCACAGAATGTACTGCAGAATCAAGGCACCTCGCTAGTGTAAATACTTATGCTTCTACTTTATAATACAGCATATTTTATAGTTTATTTATACTTTTTATTAGTTTATCAATCAGTAACATTCGCGTTGACAGAATGTGAGACAATGGGCCCCTAGGCACAGACATGCCAAAGGCCTCGCCACCTCTCGCATGTAGGAGCAAGATACAGACTTTGTTGTTGTTGTGTGTCTGTTTGGAGTCGTTACACATCTCTCTGTGGTTTGGTGCGTCTTTGCAGCTGTTTTGTGTCTCTTTGTGGTTATTTTGGGTCTCTTTGTGGTCATTTTGTGTCTCTTAGTGGTTGTTTTGTGTCTCTCAATAGTCATTTTGTGTCTCTTTGCAGTAATTTTAGGTTTATTTGAGTACATTTTCTGAAGGTGAAGGTCAGGGAAGCCCACTGACACTTTGGGCCCCTGGGCATGTGCCCGGTAGGCCTGTTCAGTAGTCCAACCATGGCCACTTGTATGTATAATTTGAGTTGCTAGGTAGGGAAAAATCCTTTTCACTGTTGTAAATCCCAGCATAACTTGCTTTGTCTCTTGGCTAACTTTAACTCTGCTAACTAACTAGACATTTGGACCACTTGTAGAAGTAAGTAAGTTAATGTCTGCTGACCAAGATCCATTTAGCAATATGTTATTAACACGTCAAACCCAAACCTGATGGGTAGTAGAAACTTGTCATTAATAACTGCTGACCTGATGGCTCATTGTAATGTGATAACCACATGACCTTTTATTAATGACTCACTCATTTCTTACAGTCTGCAGTAATATATCAGCCAAACAGATTTTTCCCCAAATCTTTCAGCTACAGCTCTTATAAAGAATGGCTTATTACAAGGTGGAAACATACAATTTTATAGTAAGCTTGAGTTTGGTTTGACTTCATCTGTACAGCTTAGAGGGAGACAAAATAGAGAAAAATACAAATCTTCCATAATTACTCACAATGTATCTTGAAGTCTTTGTACTGCCTGTCTTCAATGGCCACCACGTAGAGAGTTGCTCGGTCAGGGAACATCAGGCCTCCAGGTTTCTGAAAGAAAAGCTTCTGGTATTAATGCGCAAACACACACAAAGGCCATCCATCCCCTTTATTGTTCGCACACCTGCCATGTAGTATATGATGACATGTGCAGAGTTTAAAGCCTGCAGGCAACTACTGACGTTAGAGAATAGATCCTTCATGCATGACCTCAGCATATGGTTAGCAGACACAAGCGTACAGTACATCCTCTACTTCATCACTGTCTGGTGTGTTTATGCGTCTAAAGCCTTACTTGTCTCCAGCCTGACACCCTGACACCCTGACACACACACACACACACACACACACACACACACACACACACACACACACACACACACACACACACACACACACACACACACACACACACGCGCCTCCAGCAGCACTGTCATACCAGCCACTTGTCCCTGGCGAAGATGACGGTGTTGAGCATGGACTCGTAGAAGAGGCAATAGCCCATCCACTCCGAGATGATAATGTCCACCTTCTCCACAGGCAGCTCCACCTCCTCCACCTTGCCCTTGAAGATGGTAATGACTGCGAGGTGTACAGCAGGCAACAAATTAATTCATGGGCTCTTCATCACATTAATGCAGGACAATAACTGTATTCTCAGATGACATTGTTTTTTTTTTATGCTTTGGGATTTCTGTAAATTAGTATGGCTTAATTACTACGCTCATCGCACGCCTCGGTGCTTCATGCATGAATTGGTCTTGTTTTCAATTTGACCCATGATATGGAGATACATGTTAAAAAGAAAAAACACAGCTATTTGAGTTACTATTGACACTCGTATGCCTTAATATGACCATCATCTTAAAATAACTGGGATGTAAATAAAAAAGATGAAACAAAAACCAGCCTGATGACAAATGTGCAGGTTATGAAACCCACCATCTGTTGCCAGCCCTCCATCTGTGAAGCCAAGGGTGGCATTTTACAATGGGAATCAGCAACACTAAGGGAATTCTGATTGATGGCAGGTTATTTGACATCAGAGGCGAGCTGCCAGTTAGCCATCAGAACTGTGACTAACATCGTCGAGTGTGGCGATAATGATGGAAATATACAGATTTTTCACGCTGCTTCTAATCCAGATGCCATCAGGCCGTTCTGAATTCCGACAGACGGGTATGACAAATATAGCAGTAATGAGAAACCACTTCTACTTACCATTGTGGAGGTGATTTGACTTGATAATCTTCTCAGAATATTCGGATATGCTTGAACATTCAATCTGTAGGCACAAGGGCAAAACCACAGATGTGGCGTCTTCTGAACAATGTGGCAATATATACACATTGTTTTTTGGTTCATCTTCTGATAACAGGCACTTTTCAGCATTTTAATAATGCATAAGCAATATGTTCCCTAGTTTTACTTGTCATTGGACGTGACCTGCAATGGCGTTAGCTCCCATTTTCGCTCCCTATATAGAGGCGATTAACCTTTGAGGTAATGTTGGAAGGACAAATTTAACCAAACCCTTCCAATCCGTCCGAACACTAATGTCCCCGATCACTCACCTCAGACCCTGTGCAGCATGGACACTAATACATCATTTTCCTCTTCCATCCATAAGTGCAACACAGTATGAATTATACATTTCTATGGGAGACACTGCCGTTAATGTATAACCTGTGACGAGGGGAGCCAGATGTCTCTTATTTCCTGTGTGTAAGACTGTCTGAAAGCAATTTCTCACCAGAACACAAAGAGCTGGCCCTAAAGAGGAATCTGTTCGTGTTTTATATGGAGAACGAAAGGCCACGGATGAGACATGTGACAGCAGAGCCAGATATGATATCAGTTTGGACACTGAAAAAGTGTGCAGACTATCTCTCTCATTAATATTTAATAGCAGAAACTGTTGGATGATTCGAATGAAGATTAGAAACTTTATCCATTTGTGGCTAAAAGGTGCAGCTATGCATCTCACCCCATACACGTGTTTGGCGCCGGCATTGGCGGCAAACATGCAGAGGATCCCCGTGCCGCTGCCAACATCCAGGACGATTTTGTCTTTGAACATATGCTTGTTGTGGTACATGGCGTTCCGGTAGGTTAGCGTGCGCACCTCATCCTTCAGCATCTCCTGTTTGGATGAAGAGATAAAACAGAGCTCATAGCTTTGATACATAATGATATGCATTCTAGAATAACATGCAAACCACTATAGCTTATATACTGAACTGTACCTGAAGAATAGTGGGATTCATAAAATCCCCAAAGGAATACATAAGACATATACTATTACATAATGAACATACAAATGTGCACACATTTTCTTGTATAATAAAAAAAGGTAGATAAGGCCGTATGTAGGCCAAAAGCCTCAGTGGCAGAGCTTCTTGAAATAGAGTAAAACACGAAGCCTTTGGGGACGGCCTGATATCCATCTCCCTGAACCCATTCACACATCCCACTTTCTGTCGTTCTCGCTTTGCACTCCTCTAATCAGAGCACACCCTTTGTCTGCAAGCAGACAAAAACCTGTCCCACATGCTAAATATGGACACTATTAAAAAAAAGGTCTATATGTCCCCAAACTTTCCCAACACCACTCCTTGACAGACCAAGGTCATTAGCTCGGGTATAGCTATGCAATTATACATAGAAGTTCACTTTCTGTCAAAGAGAGACACAGATTATGTTAATTTATGGAATACTGAACATGGACTATTATCACATATTTGGTTTATTTAGTGCTAGCTGGCAATAGAAAAACCTCCTCTTTTGTCAGCTGTGAGACACACTCCACAAGATCGTAGGCGGACAATTCTCAGGTTTATGTTTGGAGTTTAATTTGGGGGCGTCATTTAGTTACAATTTCATATGTGATAAGTATTGAGTTATTTATTTATTTTTTACTCAAAATGCTAGAAGCTTGAAACATTTATCTTCTTAAGAGTTGTTGGCATCATCATGTTTTTGATGATGCTTGGTTTCATACTTTGTTTAAACTCATGTTTGAAAGCCCTGGAGGACTGAAACTTGGCTTCTCTGCTGTTACTTTACAACCGATTTTCAGATCCAATGAACTGAGGTTTCGTAATCAAATGTCTATATGCAATAGTTTTAGTTAGGGATAAAATAAAATTCATGACAGAAAGAAGATTTGGACCACAACCTAAATCAAAGCCTATCTGTCCATGGAATTAAATCAGTCGACATTTCGAGTGAGTCTGACAGAAAGCCAGACTAACAGGTAGAAATGCCTCGGCAGGTTAAGGAGCATCAGGTTTGACGTCTGGTGTCGTTCTTTTACCCCGGTCTTACATACCAAGCTGCCGTTTGTCAGCCTGGCCTGCCTACCTCATGGATGCCAAAGTGGGCATACGAGTCAAAGTAGTAGTCCCGTGATGTCATTTCCTCCGGGCTGATGAATTTGGAGATCTTGCCTCGACCAGGACAGGTGGCCAGGGCTGCTACATGAGGCGTATGGGGGATGCAGGGCACATGGTGGGTAGTAGGCACTGGTTTAGGCAGTGGGGAGGGCTGGGCAGACTGAGAGAGGGGGGACGTAACAGGCTGTTGCCGCTGTTAAGGAGAAGAAAGAAGGAAAGAAAGAAAGAAAAAAAAAAGGGGGAGAATTTGCGTCACATTTTACAGACAATGAGTAAATAATACAGAAAAAGCATTGGGGTTGTCTGTCCAGTCATTTCGAGTGAATGGACCTGCCTTTATTACTGGGCTGACAAATACATTGCAAACCAAAAGGGATTCATATAATAAGCTGTCAGGGATTCACATATAGTCTTCGACGTTCTACAGACATGGAGACTCGGGGAAGAGCCGGTAAAAAGCTGCAGTTTCCATTTCAGCACCAAGGACAGCGGACACGTTCAATGACGTCCACACATCCCCGGCTGACCGTGTAAACGCAACTCCAAAACCGCCCGCGTGCATTACCCCTACTATCACAATCACAGCGATCCACTTAGATTGCCCGTAGCATCTGCAAGACACTGAGAGAAGAATGCACTTCGCCTTCGCGCCATCAACATAGTGCAGCAATGATTCAAAAGCGGTTGCGACGATGGCAAGAAAGACAAAAGATGTGCACGTTGCAGGCAAGTCAAACGTGCTGTCACCACACAAATAAGCACACTGACATTGTCCCCGGTCCCGCTGCAGCCGGGTGCAGGACACCACAAGGTCCCTACCTCCGAGCTGTCCGCCTCCGCCATCTTCCGCCGTAGCAGCAAACAACGCGACGAATGCCTCAGTCCCATGAGAGCCGACGAGATTTACGCTACAACTCTTTAAAGTGTAGAATTTTTTTTGTTTTATATAAAGAAACGTGTCAAAAAATTAAAAAAAAAAAAAAAAAAAACTCTAAGCCAGCGGATACATGGCTGCAATACACGTAAAGGGGAAAGTCATAATAGGAGACGTGTAGGCTTGGTGTCACCAAATTAAGTCTTTTCCCCGAGAAAAAAAGTTGTTAAATGGATTTGCGTCAGGTGAGACGTACAGCAACCCACACAGTGAGGAAGACAGGTTGTTTTAGAGCGGGGGCAGACACGTCCGTTGGCTTGGAGGTCTCTGCCGCGACTAAAAGGTTGCAGGTTTGATCCCAGCAGGAGTCCTCGTGTCCACCAACACCGGGGCGCCCCGTTTAGAAAACGTCCTCGTGCAAGACACTGCGCTCATACCTGCTCTCTTATTTTTTTTAAATATCTGGGTAAAACTAAGCCAGAAAATGTAAAGTGTCACCCGCGAACAAAAACGAGTGGGAACAAAACTCCACACCAGAAAAAAAAAACGCCTCTTCTCCTGGAATCAGTTAAGGCATCTCTCAGCTTTTGGACCCGCAGACTGAAATTCTCATCTTCGTGTGCGCGCCGTGGAAAGTCCTCTGCGTGATCCCGAGGAGAGGGGGGGAAGGGGGGGGTTGCCGGAGAGAAAGTTAAAAAGGGGTTCAAACTGTGAGAGTGCACTGCCGTTATACACACACGAGCCCCTCGGCTGACACGAAATGAATCGTGACAAAAATACGAAACCGTCTCAAAAAATACATTTAAAAAAAAAAAAAGGTATAAGTCTCTGCTTCCCAAGGACAGATGCGTCCTCACACCAGACTTTTCCACAGAGGCAGAAATCAGCTCTCCGGCAAGGCAACCAATGAGCTTCTCAGCCGCTCGCTTATGTAACATATAGAGGGGTTTTATGTGCTGGATGAAAAAAATAAATAACGGAGACTACGATATGTTCATTTTGTCTATGTGGTTATATACTTTATTGTGCTCCTGCTAGATAAAGTACATCTTTTGACATTTGCAGGTTCTTGTTGCCCATTACTGGCAATGTCCGGTGATACATTCATATTGAAATTACGCAGTCATGGCTGTGCAATTTTAAGGAAAATTCAGAATTCAGTTGAACCAATCAGAATCGAGCTTTGAAGACATTGTTACCTGAAAGCAGTTTAACAAATTTGTCTTTCATTGTCATGTTCCAGAAAACTACTTGATAGACTACGTAACTTGAAGGAGACAATAGGACAATGTGTTAGCGATTATAAAATAGATACATAAAACAAAGAGGACATGACAAAAAAAAAAAAAAATTGGTAACATTTTATGGTATGGGTACATGAATTCATGCATGATGCATTAATGAAAAAGCATATATTTATGTACATTTCTTATTAATAATGTACACAAATAGTATCTCATAAGACATTAATCAATGCAACATAGGTATCTAAATCCTCATAGTTTCTTGAGTTATCGCTCGTCTTCTTCATAGGTAAGTCTGCAGACCAAGGGACAGGCAAAAAAAAAAAAAAAAAACTTACCAGTCACAATAGTGCACATGTATGTTGTTGAATTCCAAGTGTTGTGATCATGATTAATTCATGCGACAACTGTCTCCAAGCAGGCCTCTCCCTCCAGGAGTCTATAGTGGGTGGAGTTGGGTCATCAGAGAGATTCAGCTCTGTCATCTGACTTTATCACAATCAGTGAAGTCACACAAGGTGTTTCTCATTGGCTGCTAAAGGCGAAGCACCTGCCGTGTCATCACTGCTTCTGGTGTGGCTCTTAGCGCAGACCTGGGCATTGCACGGCCCGCGGGAGGTCAATGGGAAATTAGGAATAAAACGTAAATAAGTGTACATGATGCACATTATGCAGCTGCATTGCTTTTATTTTGAAGGCGACTGCTGCCGGTTTTCTTTCTCAATTTCCGTACGTTCGTACGTTGGTGAGTGTGTTCGATCAGCAGCGTCACTGCGATGTGTTGAACTGAGTTTACAGGAGATGTGAGTTAGCTGTCAGCCCCTCAAACATGTATCCAAAGATTGATACAGAGAGTGTAGAGTTTTTAACTAAACATGGACTTCTAAGTATGTATTTACTGAAGTCGAAGGTAAAGCCGTGTGCTTAGTTTGTGGAGAACAGGTCGCAGTGTTTAAGGATTACAATGTGAATCACCATTACGAGACAAAACACGCGGAGCAACACAAAAATGCTCCTTTTTGGTTCAGAAGATGTTGTTTCTCTTTGAATCGACCTCCATATGTAAACAAACATTCTCCGTGATAAAGTTGAACAAATACAGATACAGATCCTCTCACTGACGATCACCTGTCAGCTGTCACATCTCCACCTCAGACATCCAGCCTGACTTCAGAGCTTCGTTCAAGCCCAACACAGACAAGGTTTCTCACACTGAACTGGAAAACAGAAAATGAAAATTTTATTGCAGAAACTTGACCCCAGTCAGTGTTTTATTATATATGTATATTTGTTTGGATCATTATTCCTGCTGCATATGTTTAAGGTGGAGCTTATTTTAACTCCTTTATACACTGTTTTTCAGTTTGGGAGGTTAGGATGGGTTTGAAAAATAAATCTTTAAAATTGTAATGTGCAAAGTAACTCATAACTAAAGCTGTCAGACAAATGTGGTGGAGTAAAAAGTACAATATTTCCCTCTGAGATGTAGTGGAGTGGAAGTACAAAGTTGGAATAAAATGGAAATACTCAAGTAAAGTACCTTGAATTTGTACTTAAGTACAGTACTTAAGTAATTATACTTGGTTATATTCCACCACTGATAATGACATTCACTCTTACCACTCGCAGCTTATCAAAACCATACAATTTACTGCTTTTTATAAAGAGGTGGAATAATATTGAGCAGGATTGAGTTCAGTCTGCATCACTGAAAGAGAAAAGGTATGTTTCGCTGGAATTTCCTTGTCCTAAATGGGAGTGTAAAAGGAATATATTCTGACAAAACATGCAATTGTATTAATACCATTTTAAATTCACACAATATAAAAAAATGATATCCACAATAAATACTGCCTTCCACCTGGAAAATATCAAAATATGTCATACTTCTGGATTTTTTCTTTCCTTTCTCTATAGCACACTGTTGATGTCTGCATCTGTTCCTCTTTCATTAGTCCACTGACTCACTCATTTCATGATGTAACCAAAGATTCAGTGTAAATAACTCACAAGATATTTGTCACTGAAGAAAATGGGCTTGTGTCCCATTAATGAAATACAATAAAACACACCAGGTTTTAGTCACAGTTATGGATGAGCTCCATCAGTAGTGCTTAAGAACATCGGCCCACGCATCACACTCGAGGATAATGTGTGCATCCACTCAACACACACACACACAAATCAGTGTTCAGGCAGGAGGGAAAGCTGTAGGCAGACTATTATTGATTGACTTACAAATCTCACAAAGCAGATATTCTATTCGGTGAGTAGCATCTCCCACCTAAAATGCTAAGAGCTGCGAGGAGCCAGGTCTCACAGATGGAGTTCTAGCGGCGGGGTTAAGAGGTTAGATGAAGTTGAGGTGACCTTAACGTCACAAGTTCAAACCCCTCGACGTCTAAATGTCTTTGTGCCAAACACTGAACCTGCAAACTGCTGAAACAGTGGGTGTCTCGGCTGCACTTTTGCTGTAATCTCTTGATTAGTGAAATATGTAGGCACTGTATTAGTCAATAACGGAGGTATTGCGAGGAAGGTTTGTAAATGCCTCCTTGTGTAACATAAGAAAATGCAGTGGTTATGGTCAAGAGTTGGTGAAATACTTTACACCTTTGAGTTTAATATTGGGACAGATCTCACAGGTAGAAATGACATGACACAATGAGTCTACATGTCTAGTTTATTCTGACAGATGTGTCAAATGCACAAAAGCCACTTTACATTACAGTAAAGTGACCAATGTGTTATGGACTGGTCTTTTACCCCCCCATTGCCATCCCTTTCAATAAGTCTTTACATAATACACATACAAATATTATATATAAAATTCGCATGAGTTTGATTACCTTTTTCACAACATTTTCAAGTTGCTGTGAATACTTTAAGCAGATTTGTTAAGTGTGTTAATAGAGACCAATGTTATTTATTCTGTGGTCTTTAAAGAAGAAACAAACTCAGTGTGTTTGAGGTACAGGGGTTATGATGAGAGGGGCTCCATCTTTGTTGCCTTGAAGACTGAAGTATGGATACAGTTTCTCTCTAAAGTGGTAGCCAGTGAAAGAATAGATATGCAATTTAGAATTCACATCAAAGAAAGAAACCTCTCCTTTATTGTGGTCCACAAAGATGCCAACCTTCTGAGGCTTTTCTTTCAGCGTGAGTTTCACACTTTTTGATGCATATGCACGATATATTCCTTCATCAATCCCAATGTTCCAAGCACCATTGTTTACTGCCAGAGTGTTGCTCCCCTTTCTTTCCACAGACTCTTTGACCACTCCAATAAGCCACTCAGTATTTCCTTTCACTTGTACCTCATAGTAAAACTTCCCGGTTGTGAACCCCTCCTTGGCCAAAACATCTGTACACATTTCAAATCTATTTGGATTGTGGGGAAGATTCTGTAATGTGTCTGTATTGCTCACTTGTTTTCCATCCGGACTTATGACAAGTGAACAATATGCTGTGTCGGGATCAAAAGTCAAGTCCACTGCATGTTCTCTCATTCTTTTCATTTTGATCTCGGGAAGCTCCTCCATTATTTCATCAACTCTCCGCTTCAGCAGAGTCACAGCGCCTCTCGCGGCCTCGAAAGACAGATCGCCCTGGACGCCAACGTGGGCCCAGTCGGCGGTTAAAGGAGAGCACAGGGTTGGGAAACTCTGGAGGAAGTAATGGTGATCCTCGGACTGGGACAGCTGCTCCAGCTGTTCGCTTCTGCTCTCCAGCTCCACGACCTCCACCCTCAGTTCTCTGATCAAATCTTCAGCCTTCTGCTTTGCTGCTCTGTGCCTCTCCTCAATCACCCCAACGAGCTCGGCCTGGCTCCTCTGGATGGAGCGGATCAAGTCTGTGAAGACCTGCACGCTGGCTTCCTTCTCCGTCTCTGCTTCTGTTTGGCTGACATCGACTGCCTTTTCGAACTCCTCTATCTTCTCGTACCGCGACTGTTTCATCTTTTGAATATTGGCCATCGTCTCATCTTTTTTTGCCATCGTTGCTTCGTACTCCTCCTCCAGTGGGACAACATTGTGGCTCTTGTGATCGGTTTTAATACACAAGACACAAATAAAGGTCCGGTCAGTCCTGCAGTACAATTCTGTTATCTTGCTGTGCGTCTGGCACATTCTGTCATCCAGATTCTTCACGGGGTCCAATAGCGTGTGGCCCTTGAGACCGGCAACTCTCCGATGTGGCTCGAGGTGAGCTTCGCAGAAGGACACCAGACACGTCTGACACGTTTTAACCGCATCCCGCTTCCTCTCGGAGCAGATGTCGCAAAGGACGTCTGCAGTCCCAGGAAGCTGCGGGTCAGGAGTTGAGGCCTTGACTTGAACTAACGTCTTAAACTCGGCAGCTAACTCCGATACCAAAGTGTTGACATGGAGCTCAGGCCTCTGCGGGAATGTCCTTTTGCACAATGGACACTGGAAAGTGCCACTGCTGTCCCAATACGCGTGGATGCATGCGCTGCAGAAGTTGTGTCCACACGGCGTTGAGACTGGCTCCGTGAACACATCCAGACAGACGGAGCATAGGAACTTCTCCTCCGACAGCAGGCTGCTGGCAGTGGCCATATCTGGACAGGAAGTAGTACAAATACAATTACAACGTGCAATTCAAGTCAACGGGCTGACTGTCTGCAGGAAGGGGAATGGAACGGGTGAACCAGACTATCTTTCTTACCTGTAAAATTGTCAAAGCTGCTGCGCATGCATCCAAAACAAAGTGCACTTTGAAAACTTCTCACTGAGTTTCGTTTCAGCACGGTGACGTTGGTGAGAGCTCCTCCCCCTGCTTTGGAACAAACACGCTTCCTGGTGAAAAAATTAACTCTTTCGGCTCCGTTCACATGCGTAATGGTGGCCTATTTTGTAAATGTAAAGATGCTCTCACCAGTTGTATTAGTGCCAAACATCACCCCCAAATTCAATTTGAACAAATGGCTAATTATGTTCACATCCTACGAATTATAAGCCAGTCTTCATATGTTGCAATTAGATGTTGCACAGATGTAATTTCTCCACAGGAAACTATTTTATATCTTATTTCGTGAGGCTGATGGTGCTGGATGAATCGGCCAGGCGTCACTAAATGATCCCAACGCATCCTGAGAGGGGCATGAGTGTCTGCAGCAAGATTCATGGCAATCCATCCAACAGTCGTTGAGATTTCCTCTGTTCTCTGTCCATCTGTTGTCGCTTTCGTTTGAGACTTAACTCCCCTCAGAAATCCCACAGACAGATTGCCATCAGGACCAGTGTTTCTCTTTCACTGTGGCAATTTCCTGTTTCACCTCTATAATGCACTCTTGGTTCATGTCCAAGAAATTCTCAGATTCTCCTCTGAGATGATTTTTAGTCCATCCTGGCTTTTCCTAATCCAGCGCACAGAAGTAGCAAAGACGACTGAAATTCTCCACTTCTTGATACGATTCTTGTAGTCTGTTATCTCTCTGACATTTTGTTTTATCTGCTTGAGTTGTGCTGTAGATATCCCCACCTTTCGAAACCCCTTCGTCACTTGTAGAACTAGAGCTGTACTCTCTTTTCGAGGAGGCCAGTCTGTAATGTGGCTTCCAGGTGAGTCTGACCACAAGAGGTCAGGCACAACAAGCAGTATCTGAGTGGCTCAAACTTTACTCCGTTGTACTTTTACAGGGCACTCCTGGGAGTGGAACCTCTGGTTAATACAAAACTAGTGATTTTAGTTTGAAAACAAAAACACACAAAATAACCCAAAACGGTATAAATTCTCCGTGTCATTTAGTCACATTCGTCATTTCAATTAAAAAAGGTCTCTCGAGCGAGGACCTTTTTAATCATTTTATTTAAATTCTTCCAATTATTTTCACACATTCAACCCCATTTTCATCCTCTTTGTGCAAAATGTCCTTTTGAGACGGGCACAAATCTAAGCCAACGGATGTCAAAACTTGGCAAATATAATGTGAGATTAAATGAATGGATGCAGAACACTGCGGAAGCAAGTGTGCAAGTCTTTTTTTTTACAATTTTTTTTAAACACATCCCCCTTTTCCTTTTGTCACTCGTACAATCACACATGCATACACCAATGCACATTGCTTTCCCCTTAACCAGTTTGTATTTTACATGCATGCTTAGTCATGCCCTGCTCCTACCCTCCCTGTGGGAGAAAGCAGAGCAGGCCACAAACTAACTACAGTACAGCAGAATGAGACGCAGAGGCATTGGCTTGGCATATAAATGAGCTGGCTTTCAAGGAAACCACTCTTCTGTCTGTTCTTCAATGTGTCATCTATGCAAATATGAGGCAATGGGAAACAGACTGACTCCAAATTCCTTGATACGATGATATTCTGTACCTTTTTTATTTATTTTTTGGTTCTGGTTGGATGATGTTTACTTTGGAAGACCTAATGGATGATATCCTCCGCTAAGTAATGTTGTTTTGTTAGACTGATTGTCGGAGGTCCAGGTGACCCCCCCCCCTGCAGCCATCATCTACTCCTAATAGCTTGCGAGCTTATTTAATCACTGAGATGGAAAAAGAGGCAAATGGCGAGGAGTCTGGTTTGGTTGGAGAGGAAGTCTTGGTGTGACGAAGAATCGTGATTAGATTTAAAAGAAGAAAAAGGGAACAGGGACCAGGTCTTTCAGTCACTATATTTAGAAGATATCTTTGGCTTTTATGTCATGAACTTACAATCTTGAGTCATTATTCTAAAGAGTTTGGTGTCCTAATTTCTTCTTGCCTGTCTTTTACTTTCACATTTTTTACTGTTTCATTAATTATTGCTGGGTTTTGTGTATAGTTCCATTTCTTTTGTGATTACAAGACTTCTGAATAAGAAAAAAATCAAACCACTCTAGACAAAATGTAAATGTCAATCTACTCAATGTTGAAATACCAAATTACCATCTCTCCCTTTGGGATCACAGAGGTCATTTTATAGTCAAGCAACAGTAAGGGCTTCAACTTTTCATTCATTTGTTTACAAACTGGCCTCGCAAAAAACAAAAGCCCACACTAAGTCTGTTCACTGTATCTATGCATTCTCCTCTCTTTCTTTGTTTATTCATGTATAACTAATTGAGGAATTCTCCGGGGGGATATTTGGTTACATTGTAACCAAGGTTATGCTGTTAATGTCACGGTGGTATTCGGCCTATCACGTGGTTAAGGGGAGCAACTCAATTTCCTTCTGTCACTCCACATTGCGACCCTTTCCACAGGTTAACGCGGTGCTGCCTTCAAGGGTAGTTAGAAATATGAAAATAATCGTAAAATAAGTCAATAAACAAGTTTATTTTTAGACGTGTGTGTGTATATAGATAAATGCACATACATGTAGCTTGTGAGTCTACCTGCCCAGGTTCTGCAGATGGAAGTAACATTAGGTAGGCCTACAGTGGTCGATAAATCCGGTGCAAAGCATTTATTCTCTTAGTTTGAGCAGGATGTGAACATGGTCAATTAAAAATAGATTTAATAAAAAAATGAAGCAAATGCTGTCTGATCTCTATGACGTTGTTCCTCCTCTGGTAGGCCATTTCGCAGTGTAAAAAGTACTGTAATGATGATGAACTTTGAACAAACGAGCTGCCCGTAAAGGCACCATCCACACAAACCTGCTGTCCTGCACGCTGGAAGCGACACGCGCACTGCTGCGGCGCCAGACGCTGTGATTTGACGGGAACAACAACAACACGAGGCCGTTTACCACTAAACATTGTTCAGGTGAGTCTGTTGTCTGCGAAGAGCGAGTCGAAAAACGTTAGTTTTGTCGATGACGACGAGGCAATTTGGTGAAACTTTTTTTCTGCGCATCAACGACGCAGGTGGAGGGATGTTTTTTTTTTTTTTTTTCTGTCTTTCTCACAGGATGCACACGAGCCTCATCCCCATCCTGAAAAAGGGAGCCAAAAAAAAGTTAGCGTTAGTCCTAAACTGTAAAGGACGCATGTTCGCGTGCATTAACGTGGCTGCTCGTGACGCCGCAGAACACCTGCAGTGGTCAAAGTCCCAAATCTCCGGCGCGAAGCATCAGAATAAACCGTCTTAGTGGGTAACGTTATCTGACAAGGCCAGTGAGTGGTAGGCTAGCTACCTGCTCAAACGTCTGTACTTGAATAGCAAATGGAAACAAAACGGCACGTTATTTCTCAGCCAGCATGAGAGTAAAGGCAGAGGAGAGTATTAGTTAAACTACTTGTGTGCTTCCTAATGTAACGCTAGCTGTCACAGTCACCTATTATTATTATTATTATTATTATTATTATTATTGTTATTATTATTATATAGCTGTAACATTATGTGTGCATGGTTTCTATGATCCTAGTAGTGTGGAGTAGTTACCGGGCTACAAAACAAACAGAGTATTTACTCTCACTTAGCTCTCATTTGGTTCTGTTGAGCCATGGAGATGTCTTGGTTTTAGGTGCCAAGGCACGTGTCCATCTCTGGGGTCTCTGTTTTCACTCCACTGACATAGTAGTGCATGACTTGATTTCTTTCAGGGTGCTCACGGCACTGAAAAGTAAAAAATAAAAATGTGTGAGTAACCCAATACTCCAAAGAATCCACGTAAAGGCACTGGCGAGACCTGTGTTTGGAACTACTTTTTCTTAGAGATAATAAATGTTAAAACAGTTTCCCACTTAGGTCTGGATAATCCATAGCAATGGGACAACTTTACGGTAATAGACGACACTGTTCATTTGTTTTCTTAATACTATGTACAGGCAGGATTTCCCTTCTGCTTGGGAAGATGCAGTTTCCCCAAAACCTCGTGCAAATACAACCGAAATGTTCTGCATGGCTAAATGCGAGGATGAACCAACCCTAGGGCTACTAGGTTGTTTGTGTACCACACTGAAGTATAGACCTGGTTAAGTATCATTATTAATCCAATACTTTCCATGATTAATGCGACCTACCCTGCATTTATGAGACTGTCATTAGATTTTTTCTGGATTATGACTCCCTGGTCAACAAACACAGAAGCAGCACCGATCATTCCCCTCGGTGCTGTTCACCGAAAGATATGGCGTCGATCAATTTCATGGGTCTAAGTGCTTCCCACCCCACGGCCTTTTATTTACAGAAGTCAAACTGTGCTCGACTCCCTCAACGATTCAGAGGTTTATGGACTGTTGAGTGCCATGCATAATTTAAAGATGTGGCTTATGGCTATACCAAGAGGAGATGATATTGTGAACTTGGATGCTGTGTCATTTAACAACTAGTAAGATGCATCCCACTTGCTATCGTAATGGTCACACTCGAACGCTCACGAGATCGTTACTTACTACTCAGTGATCGGCAAAATGTGAGAACAACACATTGGTAATTTTAGTTTTGTAACTTATTTGACCTGGTAAAGCATGCGCGCTGTAAACGGTGAGAAGGGGACTTGATGTTGCCTTTTGTTGTGACAAAACAAACAGAATCCCTGTGATTACTCGCGGCACACATTTAATGCAGAGCTGTCAATTGACGGCGAGCTGATTCGTGACATGAGTGTGTTTGTCTTGCCTGACTAATGTGGTGTTCTGCAGTTACCTGTCAGTATCAGTAATTGTGTGTTTGCTGTGTCAGGCTTTTGTTCCTTTTTTTTAAAAAATTTCCTCAGATAATGGCAAATGCATTTGGGTTGCTAAGGTCAAACTTAAGTATAATCAGTCGGCAAGAAATTCAATTATATTAATTGTTTTCTAATTTTACATTTGGGGTTGTATTCGGAACATACGCTTGCAATTTTTTATTTTTTTAGAATACTTTGTAACCAACAAGTTTATCAATTAGTTTGGGATTCACAGTTAATTAGTCTTTTTTTTCCTGCTAGTGCCGTAACATTTTGGTATTAAGGGGAAAATTGTGGTCAGTGAGGAAAGTGTGAGGCTATTCATTCATTCAACTACAGCCATGAAGTAGCAAACGTTTTGCTGTAAAATGTTCCATTTCCCATTATCTTCCTCTCGCATTGACAATAAAATCTGCACTTTCAGAATTGAACTGGACGAAGGACGATGTCGGCGGTTTATAAAGACGACCAGGAGGACTGGCTGACTGTGTGTCTCAAGTACCTGCTCTTTGTATTCAACTTTCTCTTCTGGGTAAGTGAGAGCTGTAAATGACTTTTTTTTTTTTTAAGTTACCTTCGCTTTGCATCTTCATCTATTCACTTGTGCTTACTCACAATGTGGCGCTCAAACAGCATTAAATAAGCTTTGAATTCAACCTCTTTTGGCCGCCAGTGCAGTAACATTGACAGGTCTGGCAGAAAAAAAAAAAAAAGAGACAAGTGCAGTGATTTAGAGCCAAATTTCATTCGATTTGTTTTAGAGAAAGCAAAACCATAATTTTGTGCTATAACACAGTAGAAATGCCTCAATGTTCCTTTTGAAACTGCAGGCGGAGAGGCATTAGAGGAAAGGAGCCATGTAGAAACAGGGAGACGAATAAGGAGAGTTCCGACTCTCTAAAAAGGCTGAGCTATGGACTTGGCCCAAAGTGAGTCATAGATTATTTAGGGCTTGTCAGTGTTCGGTGGGGAACAGAGTGTCTGACTGGCTCTCTGGCACCACATTTTATGATACTGCAATTCACTCTTGCAGCTCCTGTGCAGAGTGTCTGGGGTCCCTTTGAAACCTTTTCAAAGTGTGAGGCAAAGAGAATATTGTGTGCATCGAGAGAGAGACAGATCTGTGTGTGGGAGAGGTTAAAGAGAGAAGAGGGGATCAGGCTGTAACACTCTGTCACCACCTTTTTTAAATTCATACGCATTGTCTCCCTCTCCTCCTTGGGCCACAGGCTCTACTCCATTGTTTCCTCAAATCTTTTTTTAGACTTTTTTTTTTGTCCACCAGCAATATTGTAATGTGCACCAGTCTTGGGGGCTTGGGGGGGCAGATCTTTTGTCTGGACATTGTTGGCTTTCCACCTATTTTTTTTAATTTATTTTTTTATTAACAAAAAGCAGGATATAAAACATGAAACAACATTCAGCTAGTCATCTTGCTAATGCATATGAAATCAATTCACTTTTGATATGAACGCAGCAGATAGGATTAATGCATGCTGACTAAATTAGATTTTAAACTGCATTCAGATTCAGTTTTTTTGAATGCCCACTGTTTAAACTTGTTAGAAATCAAATACAAGTCCTAAATATGCTATAGTTTGGGACAAGTCGCCTCCCTCAGGTTCCTGTTTGTCCAAGTGGTACTCCTTGGTTGGGCATGTGTTTTTGTGAGTCATTGGATCTTGCTTTTGACGGAAAGGGAATGGGAGGATGAAGGGGAGAGACTCTCTGAGGCATTTCCTCTGCGTCCGCCTTTGAAACTGATGAGAGGAACAGATCCTGGACGCCACCCTGGGTCTGTTATCCAGAATTGCTTGTAAGGAAGTGGTCATTATGCCCTGACTTGACTGTATTATGTTATTCTTCTGTTAGTCTTTATGCTTGGCCACTTCTCACTGTTTCCTTTTTCTATTTCCTCTTGTCATTCTTTTGCCCCTTTGCCCACTGTCCTCTCACGCTGTTGCATTTTGTGACTCATCTAATAGGATTTAACTCACTTCCTGTTTGTCACTTCCTGCCCTGTAAAGTGCCATACTTTTAGTCTTTTTTCATTTGACATGACACGCCTCGTGTTTTCACAATGTTTCCTTTCTTTGTTCAAGTCATCATATCTCCTCTTTCTCCATTTTATAACCCTTATCTTTCCTTCTCTGAAAGCTTTTCCTGCACCTGCATCAGTTGTATAGTATCTCTTTTATCTTTTACCTTCGGGTCTGTAAAGCAGCTTTAAAACCGTAGTCCACAAACCAATGGGTGACTTGGTCCACTTATTATTTGTAGTCTATGATTCTAATAATACAGTTGTCCCCGTGCCGCCTTCTCTCTCCCTTCTCTTCCAGGTGGGTGGAGCAGCTGTTTTGGGCGTAGGAATCTGGACACTGGTGGAGAAGAGTGACTACTTGAGCCTGCTGGCCTCCAGCACGTTTGCTGTCTCGGCATATATCCTCATCCTGGCCGGAGGCCTGGTGGTGGTTACGGGCTTCTTGGGCTGTTGTGCTGTCATTCGGGAGCAGAAAAGCTGTCTGTCTACGGTGAGACAGGGGACCCATGGAGGAGGGGGTGAGGGGTTAGATGATAGTATGTATGTGATGGCGGAATGTGAAAATTGAAAGATTCACAATAGTTTTTTTTTTTTGATGTCTTTACAAAAATAATTTACATTTACGGGCAACAATTTAACATCCACCATTACAAATACAAAGGAGGGTTGTGTTCTTTGAGAAGGCCCAAGTGCAGGTAACAGTTACTTCTCAAACACCCCTCGAGTAAGTAGCTGCACTGTAACTTAAAAGTGGCCAGAAACAGAAGACTGCAGTTTTACTGGGACGCTATTGAATGTGTGTGTTAGTGAAACTAAATCAACTCATCTGTGCCTTGGTCAAAAGCAATCTATGAGACTGAATTATCATACCACCCTGTCCTTAAGCGGATACAACTTAAAATCTATATCAGAATAAATCACATTTACCTCCAATGACGATGACTGAAACATCGTCACCAGCAGACTTCTATACTCTCACTGTACGGATCGATTGACCGTCCACGACGTGGCACTGAACATTCGGTCCTTTTGACAATTCCAACAAAGTTTATTCAAACAAGTTGGCTGCGCTGCGCCTTCGGCCGCACTGTCTCGTGAGTTACGTCATTTGAATGATTATGTGGGCAACAATGCTGATAGTCCCAGCATGTCATGTCTACATTCAGAGGATGGATGCTCTCCCTGATGTGTGCAATGGGGGGGCCTTCTCCGTGCAACTCCGTGACACGGACCTCGCCCATTCTCTTCCTGGTCTGAGGTCCATCTCTGGACAAATGGCCCTTATAGGGACCTTACTGTCCTCATTATTTTACAGAGACGGGGCCCAGTGTGAGAGAGGCAGGCGGGAGAGGTTAACGTTCACTGCCGCAGGACTATTTATAGCTCCGTCTATCTACTGTTGATGGATGGAGCATTCGGAGAGTCAAAGGGGCTTGCAGGAGTGAAGAGGTGGACGTGTACAGGATTTGGAGTCTGTTGTGTGTTTTGGTTGAATGCCAACTGTATTGATGTGCTATTTATGAATTAGCTTTGGTGTGTGTGTGTGTGTGTGTGTGTGTGTGTGTGTGTGTGTGTGTGTGTGCGTGTGCGTGCGTGTGCGTGCGCACAGAAGAGGTGAAGTTAGAATTTAGTGTGGGCTGCAAGTGTTTTTTTTTTTTTTTTTTTTTTTTTTTTTTATAAATCTTGTAACCAATAGCTACCGAGCAGGCTGCGTTTCTGCATGCCATAATTACTGCAAAGTGCGAGTGTCTTCCATATTACTTCGGTGAGCTCGTTGCTCCCCTGCAGCTGTTTGTTGGACCGGTAGTTTGCCATCATCACTTTGTTTCCAGAGTCACGCAGGCTGGGCAGCAGCAGCATCTGTCTCTGCGTAATGGTCTCGAGCGAAGCGGCGCTGTTGCCGCTTGTCAAACCATTGTGTCCCGTGCTGTGACAGGTGGGCCTAATTAGCTGAATGTGTGTGTGTGTGTGTGTTTGTTTTTTTTTTTTTTTTTTTTCCCTTTCATTACACGGCATGGCCGTGTATTTTGGCTTGAGAAAGCTTTAGTTCTGATCTCGCTCACTCTGCAACTGTCTGTCAGAGCGCCCTAGATGTGTGGGCGGTCTGTTGGCCAGTTTTCACAGTTTACATAATCATGCTCAAAACACACAATAGTGCTTAACATGAAGGATAAAAATCTTAGTTGGAGCCACCAGTGCATTTTAATTTCTTTTAGCTTTCGAGGTATTCATCTTGAGTTTTGGTTAATTGCACTAATCTGATGTGTGAACCATTATATTCTTTGTTTTGTGAGGAATATAATGCATAAACGAATGTTGTTTATGCGATGATTCACATTTAATCGGCGTAATCGATTTTTTTTTTTTTCCTGAGATGCTGTTTTGAAGTTAATTATGACGCATAATGGGACTGGTTTCGAGCGGCGTGGCGAGCTCTTTTAGAAGCTGCCCCGAGAGGAATCTGATTCTCCCGCCTGTCAAATTGATTTCTGGTTCGTCTCTTTTTGTGCGTCGCCATCTGTGTTCGAAGTGACAGATGCAGCATAATGACAGTCGACAGAAGTTTTTATCGGGCCGTCACACGAGTGTGAGCAACTTTCTCAAGTGAGTTGGGTCAGCAGAGAGCTGTTGTGATGACTATGAGGCTGGGATGTGTGGATTTGTCTAATTTGAAGTCTTGTCGTTTCCCATTCACAGTATTTCTTCTGCCTGCTGCTGATCTTCTTGATTGAACTGGTGGCTGGAGTACTGGCTTATGTTTATTACCAGAAGGTAAGTGGAAATATCCTTATGTTTTTTTTTTTTTTTTTTTTTTCTTCTTCTAGTTAATAGAGAATAGTATGCACTGTGCAATCAGGCCGTGAGGATGTTTTGCTGAGAGAATGTTTGAATTGCTTTTTTTAGGTTTGATGTTACAGATTGGGTCGGCCCTCTGGGTGTGTTCTCAACGGTTGTAAAATGGAGACTTAAAAAAAAAAAAACCGTATCGGTGAATGGCTGCTGTGCAGGGCCACAGACTCGAGGGCATCGTTACATACTTTGAGGATGTTAACAATGCCACGTGTCTACCAATGAATCGACATGGATACCCCCATTAGTTTGCTGTGTTGCCGTGGCTCATCTAGCCCCCTGGTTTTAGTGCAGTCAACTGACTTTACTTTTCTTTTCTCGTCATTTTTGCCCTCCGTGAAAAGGGTTCCCCAGTGGTTTTGTCTCAAAGCACGTGGATGAGTCACTGGGGAAGAGTCGATCCTTTTCTCACTATTTGCCACCTCCACTGAGCATTGAGTTCAGCATCTGGAGTTTATCTGACACACTGTTCTAAGGATCTTGTTATCTCACAGACATCTACCTGTCAGTCAGCTGCGACTGCAAAGAGCGCCGTGCTATCTGCAAGGTTTATTGTAATGGAAAAAGGGTTTAGCACAGGATAGAATCACTTTAAAGGTATGGGCTCTCATCTTTGCCTCGCTGTTTCTCGTCGTGTGTGTCTGTGTGTCTGCACACAAACGTACCCACACATCAGAGGCTTTTATTTGAAGTCCATTTTCTGCGATGTATTTTTGTGTATTTTCGCAGCTCTCACCGATGCGTGGGAGTTGCGACCCGTCTATCTTGTCCTAAGCCGCCCACTCTTTTTTTTTTACGTTTGTCAAGCGCATCACTTCAACACTCTCTCACCTTTTTAGTCTTTACTCCTGCACATTTCCATCATTATGTTTTTTTGGGTTGTCCTTCCGTTTTTTCCCATTCTCAGCAACACCTGAAGGGAATTTCTTCAAATTTGGCACAGAGGTCCACTTGGACTGGAGGATGAATTGATTCAGCATGGTCTGGACCTCACAAAACATTTAGTTTTCCGACAATGACACACAAACGCAAGACGTGACATCGTGGGCAGAACGATGGCTTACCGCAAGGCGGTAACTCTTTTTTTTTTTTTTTTTATTTGACGTGCTCCATGTGTAATAAATGAAGCACCTCGTGGTTACAAAAGACATTTTGTTCTTTCCCATAAATGCTCCCCCACCTTCTCTGGCTCTCTCTCTGTGTGTGTGTGTGTGTGTGTGTGTGTGTGTGTGTGTGTGTGTGTGTGTGTGTGTGTGTGTGTGTGTGTGTGTGTGTGTGTGTGTGTGTGTGTGTGTGTGTGTGTGTGTGTGTGTGTGTGTGTGTGTGTCCTCTTTTTCCCAGCTGAGTGAGGAGCTGAAACAGCATCTCAACCAGACTATGACAGATAACTACGCCCAGCCGGGGAGGGAGGCCATCACATTAGCTGTGGACAGACTACAACAGGACGTATGGACCATATTTACTAAAAGGCTCCACGCCATTGTTTGGTTTATATAAGATTATATCTTGCACTTTTTTCTTTAGCCTGCATGGTCAAGTATAGTCACACTGTTATAAACTTGTTTTCCCTTGACTCCATATATGATGTCATTTTGGAATTACGCTGAGCTTTAGTAGAAGGAATTGCTCATAAAAATGTTTTTATGCTAAAAGCATCTTCCAAAAATGTGACTACTGAAATAATCAAATAACATAACTTAAGTCATTTTGTTTTGCTAAAGTCCCAGAGAGGAAAGAGAACAATTAAGTTTATGGAATAATGATTTGAGGATGTGGTTCGAGCCAAACAAATTAATGTGTTTTAAAAAAAAAAACTGGCTTAGTTATTAAAAGAGAAAAAAAAGTAACAACAGTGTGTGACATCATGAAACTAAATCCTTTCCTCTTTCTGCCTCCTCAGTTCAAGTGCTGTGGCAGCAACAACTCCCGTGATTGGATGGTGAGTGTGTACGTTTCATCAAAGCAGGCAGAAGACAGGGTGGTGCCCGACAGCTGCTGTAAGACCATCACCCCTCACTGTGGCAAGAGAGACCACCCCTCCAACATCTACAAGGTGGAGGTCAGTGGACTTCACACATCTGGGGGAAAAAAAAAAATTACAGGCACCATATATTCTGTCTAACTCATGTGGCATTTCTAGAACTTTCTATTGATTTTGAAAAAAAAATGTTCATTGGATATTGCTTGCTGCCATAGGCTGCAGTATCCCAGCTTTAATAAACCCACATGTTCCCTGCAGGATGTCTTCTTCTTGGCTGCAACAATTAGGAAGTTAGTCATGGAGAGATGCAGAAAAAGCAAGCTTTTGAAGGGTTTGCAAGCGTAAATGCTGTCTGTGCATGATCTTAACTTTCAGCTTTTGACTCTGCAGGGTGGTTGCATCACTAAGCTGGAGCAGTTTCTGGCCGACCACCTGTTGGTCATTGGTGCTGTGGGAATAGGAGTGGCTTGTCTGCAGGTAAGTAAAATATGCCATGTAGTTCAGATAGTTGTTGGAGAAGCAGAAGTGCTACTCTGCAGATTTCACCCTGAGTAGACTGTGCTTTATGGAAGCCCAGTTATTATTTTGGCATATTTCATTCTGCCTTTTACCTTTTGTGTATGAATGCTGCTCCTTTGTTGAAAAATCCCAGACCGATGGGTTTTTATCTTTCCATTACTGCAAATGTACCACCGCAGGTCAACAACCTCTAAATGGACATTTTTTTTTCCTCTCACTCCAGTCATTATCTAATTTCGTTCATTGCTTTTATTTGATTTGTCCCGGCCTGAGATGGACTAGTGCTTTTAAGATATACAAAGGCCAACGAGGCATACAGGGTGGCTTCTTTATACTTCTTACTGGCTGACAGTCCTCTTGTAGCTCTGCACCATCTCTTTGGTAAATTGCCTCGAGGGAAACTTGAAACCAAACAAACCTGCATTGATTCTTTCTCGTTGGGTTTGTATGACTTATATGATTTTACATGCTGTTCAGGCAGAACAGTTTTTTTTTTTTTTTTCAGGAAGATGGGAACTGAGAATAAGGTCACACGTAGTTCAAAATAAAAAAGAGGCTTGCTACAGCTGAGAGATCTGTGACAAAGACATTTTCTAATAAAGCTTTCCATTACCTGTTGCTGTAATGTGAAGATGTTTTTTAATCCCCAAATGCTCTAAAGGGATTATGCTTAATATAAAGATGTGCTACTGAATATATAGAACATACCAGGAGAAATATATGTGAAAGCCAAAGTGCAATGTGAGCCTGTGTGGTGTGATTTTTAACAGGTTTCCATTATGTTAGCATCATGTTTGGTTTTCCTCTTTTACTGTAGCCTAACTGTACGTCTTGTCTTTTTCACCGGCTCAGACAGGAAGTGTTGGTACACTTTCCTGTCCCTGGTATCTGTCAGACTGGCTGAAAACATTTGTTCAATTCATGTTTTGCTCTCGTTTTCGTCTTTTCGTTTTTTGGCATAAACTACACGAGCGTCTTGTGTCGCCACACTAATCTGTCTATGGTGAATTGTACAGTATGTCTCTGTTTGTTTTGTCTTTGTGTGCGTGTGGTGTTACTGTAGCTGGCGGGGGCAGTCTTGACAGCCTGCTTTATTTATCTGCTCTATAAAGAAGAGGAAGAGGACTTCGGTACATTGTGATTTAGCTCTAGTGCAACTTTGTGGTTTAATCAACTGGAGAGACAAGGTTAGACGGCATCGTGGAAATGTGATATCTGACTGCATGCTTGTCCTTGTGCGACTGTCCGCTGCGTGTTAAATGTGAAATCTGTGGGCTACGCGTATACTAAATACACATGTGTATGTTCTTGCATGGTCTTTTGGCTCGGTGTGAAGCATGCAGCTGCCTGGTTTTGGCTGTATGTCGCAGATTGTTGCTCTGTATGTTGTGATTATAGGCTGATGGATGTGAGATGAACGCATCATGAGAATGGCTTGATTAATGAAAACGTAACTGCTTGTGCAATAGTAATCCTCCGTATCTTTGTACAGAAGTGCCTTATTCTATAAAGTACAATTTCTTTTTTTTTTAGATCACTCCAATTTCTTCTATTTAAAAGTTGATATCAGGAGTTACTTCATTTTGAAATATTTTGTTTTAGAAGAGCTAATGCATCATATACTTGAACTTAATTATTTTTGATCCAGACACCTCCGAGTACATCATTCAGGAAAAGTGTTAGTGTTGTTGCAGTAGCTGCTTGCAATCCAAAATAGCCTATCATGAACATTGATTCAAGAAATAATGATTGACCTGAACTCTGTTTGGGGTTCCCAGATATATACGATTTTATCAATATCTGGTGTTACGAAATTAGGCTTTAAGAAAACAAAAAACAAATGGAAAGGCAGTCATTTTCCACTCATGTCACGGTTCTCTGAGCCAAAATATATTATTCCTACATAGCCATCACTGGAAAAAGATAGAGAAGTATAATAAGTGAAACTTGCCTGAAGAGGGATCGTGATGAGTCGATGCAGACTCGCTCGATAAGGCTTTCTCAGAGGGCTTTTAGAGACTCACAGATTGAATCTGGGCACTTGCCTGTTTATCCATCAAGTCTGGCAAGCCCAGTAGCACAGGTCAATATGTGTTCCTGCTGCTCTTTATTTCTGGACCTTTTCTATGCTAGTAGAGAATAGTACAGTGATTCTGTAAGTCTCGTCTCATGGATTCTTGCTTCTGCATACACCGGTGTGGCTACCGTGGTGCCAAGAGATTCCATCATCGGATCATGTCTTCATGAACATAGAAACCCGTCTGATGGATTTGAAACGACAGTGTCTGTTTCTTTTTAATTTTTTTTTTATAATTTCTCTTATAACATTGCCACCAGCAGAAGTATGCAGTTACATGGTTGGACACCCACAGTCCAGCAATGAGGCTTTGTTTCTGGGTTTGTCAGGGACATTGCAAGTAGAGTCTCAGTAGTTGTGATTTAATATTTGTGCATAAACGTCCTTTTTGACCCCGCCTCCAGCGCTTCATCTTGTGTCTGCTTGTGCACACACATGGTTGCTTGATTCCTGCCATCCCCATAGTAACCAGCCACATACTTGCCAGCGTTCTCTAACCCCATGTCACCTTTTGACCCCTCTCTGTCCTCACAGTCAATAGCACGCAGGCTTCCTGTAGTCTTCCATGGTGACACGGAGCAGCACGTTTTGACCTAACACTTCCTGTTTTCAGGTCTGTGGGATGGTGTTCACCAGCTGCTTGTACAGAAGGATCAAGATGGAACCTTACTGAGCACACGGGCCCCCAAACACACCACCTTCGACAGGCAGACGGAACAATGACCTGCTGACACCTAAACTTCAACCTCTTTATCGTGAACTCTGACCAGCTGATCTAAGCCAAGTGCACTTTGTGTGTGTGTGTGTCTGTGTGTGCGTGTGTGTGTGCGTGTCTGTGTCTCACACTTTCCAGGACACCCACATTGCAGTCCGAAACAAATTTTGCTATTTACCAACCAGGCTGATATTTTACTTCTGTTACAAAGTACTTCAATCCGAGGTCATACATTTCTAATGCCGGACTGTGATCTCGGCCTACTGGAACAACATGTCTGTTTGCATCATTGCCTTGGCTTAGATGCATGCTTTAGTTTCAAAAGAAAGGGACGTCCATACATACTCAAAATGCATTCTTCTCTGCTCGACTAAAGATGTTTTACATGGATTTATCATGTGTTCACTGTGCAGAGATTTCTATATTCCATTCCAGTTAAGTAAGCTGAGCAGCGACACTGTTCACAAAGGTGTCACTGCTAATGCTAAAAGTCATTTCTGGTTGTATATTTTGTTAACACAATGTGCCTCTTTCACAACTCTGCTGGTAAATGAATATGTATTAATTCCGTGCCTGAAATCTTAAAGGGAGCTGACAATGCACTGTGATAAATGGCAGCAAATGAAATGTAGTTTAAAACCGTTATACTTTTAGTTATGCCTTCACTCCTGATAATATAGCAACACTGAGTTGTTGAACGGCAGGATAGTCATGTAAATGAAGCGCATGGCTTCTAACATGAAGATGTTCTTAGACGGTATAATAAGTAAAGGAAAACATGAAACCATTTTCTTAAATGGTTGCCAGATCCCTGAATTTATATCTCCACCTAGTGGCTGGCACTGGTAATGCAAAAGTCTGACGAGGCTTCAGAATTCTGAATCGCATTAAAATCATCTATTTAGCTTAATGTGTGACACTAATGGTAATTATACATATCAGGTGGATGTTAACATCAACAAACATTGCCTTCTGTGAAATTTAGGTTTTTCATCCGTGCCTAGAAACACAGATGCTTCATACAGAGAAGAAGTTGACCTTTTGTGACCGCTAAAGCAAGGACCGTGTTGTGTTCACTGCCTCATCTGTCACTTGCCATCTCTTTTCCTGTAGCCATTACTTACGGAACAATGAGTGGCCTTGTTGCCGCTGTAGAGTTGAGAAGTCTTGTCTTGGCTGCTGTGGATTGTATAGGAAGAGAAGTATGCTGTCTGAAATGTAGTTGTTCCTTTTCCAAAGATGGAATGCAAAATAGCCATTTGAAATGTTTTCATTTATGTTCTTTGCAACAATACAACTGAGTCAGTACTCTGTAAAGGGACCTCCTTGGATGTGAGTGTTTTTGTGAAGGGTGCTTATGTATCTAGATGTTTTTTTTGATGAGATAGTTACATGACATTGGCACGTGCTCCATCAACTGACTGTGCTATTCAAAATATTGATATGAAACACAAATAAATGGTAAAATATTGTCGCATTAAATAATTTCACTGTGTTGATGAAAGATAACTATTAAAGAGCTGTTTTAGACAGGCAGCTATGATGCCATGATTGCTTGATCATAAACCACTAGAGGGAGACAAAGATTCTCCATTTGCGGTGGTACAGGCTCGTCCTCTGATTTATTGTGTCAAATCATGCCGTTTTGTTTAAGCGGACCCAAGTGGGCCAGTTGGGTCTCACCCGACCCTTAAAGTGGCGTTTCCTAATAGCAGAGGACACTCTCTCCTGATCTTGCCGCGTCATGTTTGTGAGAGCCAAATTGATCCAATGCTAAAAGTTATTCACTTGTCCGTCCCTCACACACGTCAAATCCAATTGGCTCCTCAAAATGGTCCACACTATTTATTTTTTTCACCGCCACAATTTCGTGTGAATCTTTTAAGATCTGTCTCTTTGTAGTCACTCTGTGCGCAACAGCGCACACACAATAAACAGTGTAAAATGTCTCGTAAGATAATGTAAGCTGGAGTGAGATCTCAGGTTGAGATTGGTTACATTATCAGGAAGTGTGTGGACTTCAGTGGAGAACATTGTGTAAGCACATGTGGGGTCTCCCACAATTCTGCAAAATCTGGGAGGGTTCCCAGTTCAAACCACATTTATTCATTTCGCAGAGCTAGTGACGTTTTATGTGGTTTTAGGGTCTTGTTAGGGCAAGGTCTCCATATATTAAACACCATGCCATGCGCACGGATCGGCTGTGCGTTATTGTTTGTGCTATATTGTTGCCATATGACCTACGTATTTGTCATTGAAGCGCAACCTTTTCCTTTTCCTTCGGTTCCCCACTGCTCCACACTTACTTCCAAGACACTGTCGGCTCAGAGCGATCTGTCATTGTCACCCATTTAGGGACGAAGGGCAAAAAGTTTTAAAAGAGCTTGGATGTTCTCCAACAGTTTGGCTTCAGTGAGCCCACAGAGTCTGTCACTTCCTTTTGTCTTCATCAGCCATAGGAGGATGGCTCTCATTTCCTGCAGATGTCACACACACACACACTGCGATTCAGGAAAAAGGGCACACTGATGCTGACGAGTTTGAGACACACACACACACACACACACACACACACACACACACACACACACACACACACACACACACACACCACTCAGGGGTTGCACACATTAGCATGCGGTTTACACCCTTTGCCAGAAGAGACCCAGGAGGCAGAATTAGGAGCAGCTGGAGATTCACTGCTCCCATGTGTTGAGGCCTCTCTTTGCGTCGCGGGCACACTCGCACACACACTCGCCTTCCTACACCCTGCGGCCTCGTCACATTGTAGCCGCGGGGGCGATATTTTTAAACATGGGACAGTTACCGAAGGACACATGTTGCAGTATCCCATTTATCCGTCGACTTGTGATCGCGGGTTTTGCATGTGCAGCGATAAAGTATAACAAAAGCAAATCATTCCTGGAACGAGCGACAACAGAACGTACTGACGCCGTCTCTAAATTCTAGTTGAATGCATTTTATGGACGCGTCCCCTTGCGCGGAATCGCGCACTTGAGTTTTTGTTTTGTTTTTCTGCATCTGTGTGCCTGTTGAGCTCTCGTAAAAACCTACTCTGGCATAACACAGCCATTTGCTCAGTAAGTGCACCTGTGTTCAATATGTGCAGAAAAACGTCCGCTGTGGTGTTGGAAACGTGTGTGCTCTTGGCGTACTAGATGCGTGGGAAAGGACTTATTTAACATGTTTTTGTTTTGAATGTAACTAGCCTGAAGTTGCACACGTCTGGTTAAGGATTTGTTGTGATGCCACGGTTCTAGAAAGAAACGCCTCTGTGTGCGTGTCTCTGTATTAAGATCACGAATACAATACGTGTCTGCACCCAAACTGGGATTACATCAGTGTGTGAGGATGAAGTGATTTGTCTGGCCGTTGTAGCTGACCAGACCCGCCTGAGGCCATGTGAACATGCGTACAAAATAATGTCAACACTTTGTGGACAAGGACTTTGAAGTTATGTCCATCTCAATTACAAATGCCGCTGTAATACGTGGCCCAGATTAGATTGAATGTCACTTTGCATTTTTTTTGGGGGATATTAAAGGGATCTGGAAATGGACTTCAAAGCAACATGCCAACCAAGATCCAAAGACAACATTATAGGCTTAATCATCTGTACACAAACTCCAGGTGCATGAATTTACCTTCACCTAAACACTGGCAGAGTGAACCGCTCACCATCTCGTAGCTCCAACAGAGTTACTAGGTTTAGACTAATTCTCAATTTCTTGTGTGAAATTTCACGATTCCGGAGCAGAACTTGTTCTTTTATCAGAACGTGTCTCTAAATCTGCGTTGACCTTCAGACTCTGACTCACCTCAACGAGTACATGCATCCGGCCTGCGGCACGTTGCAGTAGCTTCGGCCGTGAATGTGTTTGACAGATTTCCACAGGGATCAAAAGTGTGGGGAAGAAGATGGCGTGTGGAATTAATTTCAAGGCTTTGGAGCCTGAAGACCATCAACTCAAACAGACACTATGTCCTTTTTGAGTAAAGATACTTTTGTTTGGCGTTTAGGGATTAGTGTAGGTTCTAACATGGGTATATACGCTACTTTAAGTCATGCATGATTTATTCCCTATTTGATAACGTATTTCTTATCTACCTCTTTGAGTGTATCTGGAAATACAAAGTGATCACTTCTTTTCCGCAACAAATTAGGCCTTCATTACTTAATTTAGTTAGTGTGTCTTGGTATAGGGGTTTCAGGGTAATTTAAAGTCTTAAATGAGTGTTTTCCAACCTGGGGAAGAGGTTGCAAGATACATCTGAGGACTGAAGACTATAATTCTTTTTTGACTTCTTTTGCTTCTGAATAGATCGCTAATTTTACATCTTGAGGTCCAGATAAAACTATTTTAAGCTTTTTTTTTTTTTTTGAATGGCCACGACTCATACACACAATATAATCTGTTACTAGGGGTTGCAAGTAGACACAGCTTCATTTTAAGGGGTCACTAGCCAAAAATGCCACCTTTTGGCTTCATATTGAATGTCTCCTCTAAAATGTCTGGGTGATGTCACACTATGTCTATATAGTCTGTTAAAGGAAGACATGGCAGCTTTTGGTTTTATGGTTTACACTGACAGCTAACCTCTTTTTAGCAATGAGTGCATACCCCAGACCCCAAAATGTTTCTCTCTTCCCAGTACCCCAACAGTTGAGAAAGCTGTGGTTTCTGTGGTGTATGTGTGTGTATTTGTGTGTGTGTGTGTGTGTGTGTGTGTGTGTGTGTGTGTTTCACATTGTGTAGGAGTTGCTTTGTCCATGGGAGAGTGAGCTTCGATGGAAACAAACTTTAGAAAGTGTTTCAAGACGGCGTTTCAAAAGCCCGCCGTCTGATAATGATGAGCGTCATGTTGATGAGGGTGTTGATTGATACCAAACAGATGGCGTGGCGGGGTGGTCGCAAGGTTACCCAACCACACTGTGGCGCGTTGCACCTCCAGCGCCAGGTACCGCGGCGGTACCTGGCCAAAGGGAGATGAAGCAGGAGTTTGCGTAGAGGAGGACGCCAGTGTCTGTGCCCTCTGACGCAAACGTCCTGGGATGTGAATATCATCAAGTCGAGGGCGATGTCCTGTTGTGTACTTGACCAGCATCAACCACTGTGAATAATGCTGACAGTTAAATCAGCATGCTTACACAATCTAGATGTGTGTATCGCTGTGTTTGTGTAACACCCATAGATTTGTTGTGATTTGTGGCATGTGATCACATTTGCTTACATTGCAGTCGGACTTGACAGGCCGGTTTCCCAGCGCGAGTCAAAGGAAAGTGTCTGCCGGGTCAGGAGAACGGCTGATGGATGTTGCGTTGCTTACATGTGGTAAAGCGGGCCAACAAGGCTATTGGATTGCATGCTTCAAGTGTCTGTACTTTAACGTGGCTCCTTCGGCATCCACTGATGGTGTCGTTACACTGTAATTCATATGGGCTGAGTTTCTGTTTAAAGCGTGGGTTGGAGTCTGTAAACTTTTACAAGCTGGCTGTAGTCTGTCTCTACACCCTGGATTGATCTGTCATTTAGAATGTGCATAGATAAACTCGGCTTTATAGTGTTTTGTGTTTTTTTTTTTTAAAAATAAAGAAAATTCTTAAAAAGGGAGAAGCTGTAACTATATGGAATAAACTGCAGTAATCTGTTTGCAAAAAAATACTATTTTTAAAACAAAAAAAAACAACATTATTTTGTTTCTGTGTGTACTGTATGTGTTCACCAGATGCAGTTTTTTTTTGGGGTAATGTGTGAGCACAACTGGGCCATACACGGTTTTGTCTTTTGCGTGCGAGATCTCCACGTGATATCAATAATATCTATCTTTCCGGTCAATAAAAAACATGACATGACCATTTTTCTTTTTTTTTTTTTTTTTTAGAAATGAAGAGCAGTGGCGTTGGTTTAAACGCAGGCCTGTGAGCCGGAAAGGATAAGACTTGTATAAAAATAGATTAGTCTGTCAACCTGTGTTTGTTTATGCTCCGAGATGCATGGAAGACGAATAAGCGGATATAATATTTTGGAAGGGAAGTGTATTTATCATCAGCACAAAGAGAGAGGGAGGGGGACACAGGAACCAAATAGCGTGAGAGGAAGTTTTGCTCCCCCCTCTGAGATTGATGGCATGGAGGAGAGCATGGGAGCGACCTTGACGTGGTCGTGAGAGTGCCGCGAGTTCAGAGACAGAAAACGGAGAAGCAGAGTTTGTAATCAGTAAACAGGCTCTCGAGTGCCCTTTAGGAAGTAAACACTTAAACATGAGGCGCTCTGCCATTACAGCGCCATGGCCTTGAGAGTCAAGATGCGGGCAATAAAGACAGATGGCAAATTTGTTGAGAGAGAGGATGTTTGGACTTCTAAAATGCATAAAATTCAATAGAGAATTGAGACTAAATGAGCACGGGCATCACGCTGTGATGCACACTTTGTTTCAGAGAGCAGACTCATTTGCTGATTGGCATTTTTGCATAACTGTAGGCAAGATTCCTGCTAAGTATCAATTTTATCGGCAAGCAAACAGCCCTTTTAAAACTTTACTTTTCGACTGAGGCAGGACTTTTTTTTCTTTCTTTTTTTTGGTCTAGTAATTTGGTCTAAAATCTCAGAATAATTGCCTTTTTAGGAAGGAATTTTCTCTTTTGCCGCTCACATGAGTTAAAAACCCCAGCCGGTAACGTAAAGTATACGGGACCGCTAGCTAACAACAATTGAAATGTTTCCTATGTCCATGTCAGAAAATCAATATTAATTCAGTTTTATTTCCTGCCATATATCTTTGTTTCAAATTCTTTTGACATGTAATATCTTGGCCTATTATCTACCCTAATGCAGAAACACAAATTGTTGTAACATCCCTTCCAACAATTTGTCTTCTTCAACTTCTCTGGCATCTGTCATCGTTCATGTCAGTCATTACTGCCTGAAGTATCCTGTTTTTCCATCGCTTCAGGAAAGTCTTAAAGTACCTCTAATACAGTCAGAGGACTGTAAACCACGCATATGGATTCCTTCATGCCATGGCCAACCAGGAAATCACGTGTTTACAAAAACTAATATTCTTATTGACAGTTTCACGGCAGCAGTGCAATCGAGCCATTTATCTTCATCTTCAGTCTTAAATATAATTTTGACTTTTCCAAAGCTGTTATGCAGCTGTATGGTATTTCATGGGAGTGTGATACTGTTTATGCATGTGGCTCTGGAAGCGTCCGCCTTAATTTTGTTCTCTCCGGGACAGAAAGGTGCGTGTCAGGCCTGAAGGTGTGCAGCTGTGGGAGCTCCGCAGTCTTTCCATCTGGATATCCTTTTCGACACTGGCAAGGAAGAGAAGTGTCTCAATAAATCAGGATTCATCCAGTGAACATGATTTTGAATGTTGCAGTTGTCGGTCCTGGCGGCTGCTGCTGCATCCCATCTGTGAAGCATCTGTAAATAAAATGATTACAAGCTGATGTAATTGATAAAGAAAGATAGCTTCAGGTTCAGGGTTTTTTTTCCTGGAGCAAGTAGCACTCCTATAGGAGGATATGAAGAAACTCAGTACTCTACACTACGGTGAGGACACACCAAGGAATCCTTAGTCGTCTAACACTCATACGATTTATGACGATTCATCGATTAGTTGATTTAACCGTTCTGTAAAACTGAGTTTTTTTTTTTCACACAAAAAGCACCACTTTGAATCTCGGGTTTACCAGAGATGTGCTGATAAGTCTCTTGTAAATAAGTCACTCCGCGTGCAAAAAGCATAAGAAATGCCTAATGGAATAAATATCTTAGTCGACTAATCGATCAAGAGGGGCAGCCCTGCTCTTCACCATTCATACACTATTCAGAGCAGTCATGAGTCATGAGAGTGTACCCACCTGGCAGTGTGGGGGCGCACCTTCAATCGCATGCACTATTAAGTCTCGCAGATGCGAGTGAGCTCTGCAAACACTTTACGAGTGACCATAAAACAACATCATTTGTCCTGCAAGTGACAGAATTAACTAAAGAGTGGTGGTTCTTTGTTCATAAATTGACCCGCAGCTGATTTGTTCATTTAGAAACGGCTCCGTTTAAATGATTCAATTGTCAGTGTCATGTGCATTGAAGGTCTGAACGTGATTATGATAGTCACTGTCTGAAATTGAGAGCTCCTCCGAACCGTAGATGAAAAAGCTCCCTCAGGTTTATCATTTTTACACCTCAATCTCAACGCTACATCTAGGGTGTATTTGTGGGGAGTGACGACTCGGGGCCTATAGACGGCTAAAAATCTGCTTTCTTTTAGTCCTGCCCCTCCAGGTGATTTGAATTCTAAGCTACATGGGCCGGAGATGTATCGGTGACAGCCTGAACTTCGAGTGCGGTTTGGTGTTCAGACAGTTCAGCAGACATCGGTAAGCTGTTTCTTCTGTGTGGCAAGGAAAGCTTCACCAATACTCTGACCGCGTGTGCGTGTGCGTGTGTGTGTGTGTGTGTGTGTGTGTGTGTGTGTGTGTGTGTGTGTGTGTGTGTGTGTGAGAAACTCTGGATGACTCTAAAACGAGCGTACCATCGCACAGACACTCAAACACATAGACGCGCGCTTCTCTTCCTCTGCCAGAATAGGATCCATGCAGCACATAACATGGAGTCAAGACTGTCTCCGACACACATGCCTCACATTACTGCTGGCGTCTTGCTTGCTTTTTAAACTGAGCTGTATACGTTTTTGTGTGTGTGTGTGTGTGTGTGTGTGTGTGTGTGTGTGTCCTGGTTTAACTTTTTACATAGGTTTGAGTGAGAGATATACCCCATGAGAATCCGATGTGCTTCTGTAGTACATACACTAAAGAGCTGTCTCGATTCAGCATGAAACATTAGAATAACAGGATTAGGGTGAAGTACGGCGTCGACATGTCATCCTCCTTTCGTCCACCAGATGGACTCTGTGATCTAAATGGCCATTTTTGCCGTTGAGCAGGCATCCCTTTCCAGACTCCCTCCTTGTTAGAAGTGCAAACCTTCAACTTGGACAGTGTGCTGATGGTTGTGATGACGGTGTGCGTCAACGGCGAACATGTGAATCATGGCTTCAGCAGTCCTCCGTGAAACGAGAACACGCTTAAACAAAACAGTGTGTGCCTCTAAGGAATTTCAGAACTCTTTGTTCCCTGTACTTCTTATTGTTGCATTCTGGGTATTTATTGTGCTCATTTATGGTGCTCGGAGAACGCCTGTGTAGAAAATGAAAATTCTCTTGTGGTTATGAATAAGTAATTATGTTTTTTCTTTTCTTTTTTTTTTTTTTTTTTTTTTTTTTTCACACAAGGAACAAACACAGAAACAGATGCAGGGGGCAAGTTCACATGGGCACTAAAACAATCACCATGGAGACCGGAATTTAAGTGTGCGTGCGTTCACGTGTCCTTTGTGTGGTAGGCACATGCGTGTGCAGGCTCATGTGTGATGTTTCACAAAAGCTGACCCGACGTCTATTGCAGAAGTGTCTCTCTGTGTAAGGACGAACATGCCTCCATTTGGCGAGCAAAATCAACCATGTCCGTCTCCGGCCAACTGGTGCTGTGTGATGAAAGAGGAACACTGGCGAGGAGAAAAACAGGGTAGGTGTTAGTGATCATCACACAAGCATAGAAATGGGATCTGAAGGCAGAATTGCCTTTTTATGAATAGAAACCGCCTCGCAAAAGCGCCCTTGAATTGATTACTTAATCTTGTTATCAGGTTTTTAGCGTTAAAGTAAATCTCGTACCTGTGAAGATAAAATCAGGAAATCCTCTCACAACAAACCCGATTTCTGCTTCTCCCGGACACTCATTGACACGCTCCCATTTTAATTCATTTTAACCACTGTGTGCCTCTTGAGACAAAGTGTCACTTCCTGCCACAGATTTCTGCCAGTGCTCATTATGCAATCGTAAGCTTTGATAATTCCTCCAGTGCACCGTTTAATTAGAAACACATGGCCCTGAGATCGCAGAGTACAGAGCGTCTAATGTCTATACAGCCTGCGCCATGAGTAATTGTTTCTCCCTCGCCACTGCCGAGCCATTTTTTAACCTGCTGACAGCCAGCGAGCAGGAGGAGGAGAGGAGGAGGAGGAAGGAGAGGGAGATGGAGAGGGAGATGGAGGAGGGAAAAGAGGAGAGATATGAGATAAGAATGAATCCATATCTGAGTTTTTGTTATTATTTATTGGCTACAGTGCAAGGTCAGGGAAGGAGTGAGAAGCAGAGGCTGTAGAGGAGGCCAGTTATATATCCTCCCTTTTTTTTTTTTCCTACCCTTTTCTAGTCTTTCCTCTCAGCCAGGAGTTGTTAAGAGTGAGGGAGGTCCCAGGTGAGCTGGAGACCAAGGTAGGCTGACATCATGACAGGACACTTCATCAAAGCCTGCGGAGGCTGTTTGGATACTTGCCCGGGCTAAGGAAGAACTGTTATAGCTTCTCCTATATACTGCCAGGCAGTGCAAAAACTCTACCGGATATCGAGATTGTGATAGGTCATGTAATATGTGTGTGCGAGAGAATGTGCTGTCTTTTTTTTTTTTTTTTTTTTTTTTTTTTTCTCTCTGACCAATTGAGAATATCTTGTAGCCATTTCAACTCTTTCCATCACCTGTCACCCCTTTCGCTCTTCATCTGGGATAATTGATGTGTTGCTATGGATATATTTCTTTTT